>PVJO010006199.1:0-91134 GCA_004026905.1 Hystrix cristata | reverse complement strand
TCTGTCCCATCCCTCTATCTCCCCGCCATGTAACAAATATTTCTGAGACACTGGTGTGTGTTGGCCCCATCTGGAACACCGTCCTCTGCTGTCCACCTGGCCAGCTCCGAGCCCCCCAGGACCCAGCATGAGCTCCGTTCTCTGCGAAGCTGCCGCCTGCCCTGATGCACCCACTCCCAGCCAGGAGTCTCCCCGTTCCCTCCGCCATGGCTGGCCCCACCCCAGCATGACCCTGTCACTGTCCTAGACGTTGTAGCTTTCTGGTCTCTGCAGGTCTCCCCCGTCAGACCAGGAACTCCTGGAGGGTGGGACTGACCTCAGGATCCCGCCACTGCCCAGCAGAGGACGTGCAGGCCAGTGACGGCCGGGGCCCAGGCACTGACCCCTCCAGGCAGTTCCCTCTGCTGCTCCGGCAGGGACCCTTCCTGCTCCCCTTCAAGGAGCAGCTCAGGTACCCTCTCCCTGCAGAGTGCTCCCTGACCCCCACCAGGCACCTGGCGTCTCTCATGCACACCTCATCTCACCTTGACCATCCTGGGCAGCAATCCCGTCCCCACCTGGGCTGTGGGCTCCTGGAGATGGAGACAGGATCCCCGCCTCGGGCCGACTGTGTCTTCAGAATGAGAGGAGTCCCCAGTGATGTCCAGCGCAAACCCTTAACTGTGCCACGTCCCTGACACTTCGAACCTCCACCCCCGTCGCTAAGGTAATTTCTGCTATAAACATCATTGGTTTCTAGTTTTTGTTCTGGGTGGTACTCAGTCCCTAGGGATTGAAACCAGAGCCTTGCACTCTGCTGCTGAGCTACATCCTCAGTCCTTTTTACTTTATTTTGAGACAGTCTCACTAAATTGTTCAGGCTGAGCTGGGCATGGTGGCACACACCTGTAATCCTGCACTCGGGAGGCTGAGACAGGAGGATCACCATGAATTCAAGGCCAGTGTGGGCTACATAGTGAGTCCAAGGCCAGCCTGAATTACAGAGTGAGAGCCTCTCTCAAAAAAACAAAAAACAGGGCCAGGAATTTAGCTCAGTGGTTAAAGTGCTTGCCTTGCAAGCACAAGGCCCTGAGTACAATCCCCGGTACCAAATAAATAAATAAATAAATAAATAAATAAATAGGGGTTGGGGATTTAGCTCAACGGTAGAGCGCTTGCCAACAAGTGCAAGGTCCTGAGTTTGATTCCCAGCACCCAATAAATAAATAAGTAAATTTTCCCAGGCTGGTCTCTAATTTGGCCTGCCTCAACTTCCCATGTAACTGGCATTACAGGTGTGTGCCACCACATCCAACTCTGTTTTAAACGTTTAAGGTAAGATCTCACCACAGAAAACACAGAAATGGCAGCTGGAGACAAAAGTGGTCTGAGGGAAAATGTCCACTGCTCTGTTCCCGTTACTCTCCCTAAATTTTGCAGGCCACTTCTACAAAATCCAGGACTCCCTGCCCAGCACTTGGCTGGGCCACAGCAGAACGCTGGAGTGCTGCCCTTGGCCTAGTGCTGTCTCGCTCTTTTCCCTTCCCTGCCAGAACCCAGTCTGCGGAGAGTCAGGTCATTCCCACCAAGGATGGACGGGGCTGTATTTTCACTATGCCCCAAAAGCCCAATGTTGCCTTGACAAGGACTTGAGGGCATCAGCCACTGGGGACTAGAAGAGGCCATCAAAGGTTCTGCCTCAAGGCCGGGTGTGCTGGTGCACGCTTGTAATCCCAGCACTCGGGAGGCTGAGGCAGGAAGATCGCCGTGAGTTCGAGGCCTGCCCAGACTACACATGAGTTCAGGGCCAGCCCGCACTACATAGTGAGACCCTATCTCAACGCCCCCACCCCTCTTCAGCACTACAGAAATGCCCGTGTTACTTTCACCCAGACACATGGCACAAAGTGAGACCTAGGCCTCCAGACTTTAAAAGCCCCTCTGGGGATTTGAATGTCTTCCAGCACCCTGGCACCTCCGAAGCCCCTCCTGAAGCCTCATTCAAATAGAAAAACTGGTTGGTTATTTACAGTCATGCCCTCTCTGCTATTTCTAGACAATTTGTAACATTTTAGAGGAACTGGCAGGGAATAGCGGTGCATAACCTACAGGTCCCTTTGACCTGTTCCCCCTTGAATCCCACCATCTTTGGGGCAGATTCACCCAGGCTTGCCCAGGCCTTGTGCTCACCCTTACTTGCCCCACTGCCTCAGGCCTGGGCCTTTGGGTCCCCTGGACCCTCCCGGCCCCTCCCTCCCCGGACTTTCACTTCTCCTCTGCGTTTCCCCCAGCCAGTTTTAGCAGACTTAGGGCCAGCTTCTCGTTAGCACTTACCGAAAACGGGGCTAAATATAGAGGGCCCAAGGACTGCCCCTCACCCTTCCCGGCCTCGCTTGGCCTGTCCCTTGGGTCCTCTGCCTCCACAGCTCGCTCTGTGCAAGGCTATGGCCTAGGAGCCCTGTGGGCAGGGTTGGTGCTGCCGGGAACCTCTGTGCACTGAATTGGCCCAGCTCCAGCCTCCCTGGGAGCAGCACCTCACTCCCCCAACCCACAGCTGTCCCTGGGTGGCCCCAGGGGAGCAAGCACTTTTGCGCTGTCAAGAGAGAGGGATGGAGATGCAGGGACCAGACACAACAAGAAAGGTGGCCCACAGCTGTGCCAACAACAGGCAAGTGCTGCCACACAGCACACAGCAGAGCCACAAACAAAAGGGCCTAGCCAACACACACGACACAGGTGTGCACAGACTCCAGACAGGAATGTTCACACCTCTGCAGACAAGACGCATGCTCAGATACATCAACAGGTATGCAAAACATACACTCAGTTGTGTGTACACAAATATTCAATCACACACTTGCACCTAGAGTCATCCATAGATGTGCAAACACACACCCAAAGTCACACACACACTCACACCCAGACATGTACCTATGCACAAACCCAGAATCACTTCATTCTGGGAAATGATCATTGCAGACCCCTGAGCCAGTTCATAGAGGTGGCGCCTGAGATGAAGCAGGGCGAGTAATCTGCCCAAAGCTACACGAGGTATTAATTCACGTTTTCACAATGTGTTGATTCATGCCCAGGTAGGGAAAACTCAGGCTGGTCCCTTCAAGTAGTGGTGTTTCATGAGAAATCTCAACTAAAGGGTCTAACCTATTGCTCAGCACTGGTGAGGTCCCTACACAACCCCAGACAGGGACAAGTCAGTGATGGGGCAGATACCACGCATTTCAGACACCCTGGACCTCATGTTCACACTGTACATGCACACACACACACATACACACACACATGCACACACACATGCACACACACACACACACAGCTGCCCAGTCACCTCAATAAGAAAACACAAGCCTCCCTGTAATCTTCTTTCCCTCCCACCTCCCCACCTCCTGTACCTTGCTCACAGCTACTCGTCCTTCACATCCCAATTTAGATATCTCCTCTAAAGAGCTCTCCTCATGCTTTCCCATCCTGGCCCGACACCTCTCCTGTGCCTCTGCCACCCCAGCCCTGACCACTCTGTAGGGTCACTGGTGACCAGTCTGACTTCACCAAAGCTGCCTTTTTCAGTTGTATTTCTAAAACCCAGCCCAGAACTGCTCAACAAATACATGCTGGTGAAGGATCACATGGATCCCCGTATACACTGATACACACAGGAAGACATACACATGCCAAGACTCATGTCCACAGACAGCCAGGAACTGGACACATACCCCTGGTCACGCCTGTCCAGCCACAAATGAAGCATCATGGAATATCAAGTCTTGCCATTTTTCAGGCACCGTGCTAAGTACATTACATGTATCACCTCATTTAATACTCCCAGAGACTTTGCCAAGTGATAACTCTCCCCTGTGCAGAGATACACGCATTTTACTCAATGAGCCAACAAATATAAATCACTGTGCACAGTGCCTGGTACACAGTGTCCACTCAGTCAACTGCCATTTGGTGGGGGAGGCATTTAATAGGCACACAAACATATAAGAAACCTCAGGTGATGGTAAATCCCATGAAGAAAAGATAAAGTAAGCCAGGCATGGTGGCACATGCCTGTAATCCCAGCACTTGGGAGGCTGAGGCAGGAGGACTGCCACAAGTTCAAGGCTAGCCTGGGCTACACAGTGAGTTCAAGATTAGTCTGGACTATACAGAGAGACCTTGTCTCAAAGACCTAAAAGGAAAAAAGAAAAAAGATAAAGCAAGATGAAGGCACTGAGGATGGAATTAGTGTCAGTTGACATGGGGAGATCAGAGAAAGCCTCCCTAAAGAGGTGACAGCAGAGGTGAATGAAGTAAGCCCAGAGACCACTGCCAAGGCAAGCTCTACAGTGGCACACAACGGCCTACTACATCAACTCCTGCACAAGCACACAACAGCCACACTCAGAGGACTCAGATCCACACACACATTCAACAGGAGGACACCACCCAAGTCCAGCACCTTAGCTTTCCAACCCCTTTGCAGCCCCTCTCAAGGATGATCCATGTTACCTACCCGACAGGTTCTCTGTGTAAGGTCCCACTATCAATACCTGGCTCCATTCCTCCCTCCCTGAGACCCCTCAGAACAAGGCAGTGGACATGGGAGAGGAGGTTGGACGCTCCTTGTATCCGATGTGAAAGGGGAAGGCAAAGAGAGGAGTTGGGCAGCAGGGAGCCAGCATGGGAGGAGAGGAGTTGCTGGAGTACAGAGCAGTAGGACAAGGAGACAGCTGCGGAGAAAGGGCAAGGAAGGCACACAGAAGTGGCCAGCAAAACAAGCCCAAATGTACCGACTATCCTCCCCACCCGTGCGCAGGCACTAGCCCCCTTACCTGGAGCCCCCATGCTGGAGTGAACCATGCTGCCCGCCCCACCAGGGCTGGGGGAACAACTGTGTCATCTCCCCACCCTCTCTGGGGGCCAGCACTCCCTACCGGAAGTCACCCAGGGAGGAAACCACAGGGCTGGTCCGCCCCCTTCGGAAGGGAAAATACCCTGGCCCGCAGACCCGCCCCAGCAGCCAGCCAACCCCAAATCGTGTGTGTGTGTGTGTGTGTGTGTGTGTGTGTGTGTGTGTATTTGAGGGGTGGGAGTTAGTGAAGTGGAAAGCAAGCAGGCTGGAAGAGCCGACTCCTGAAGCTGCCATGCCAGGCGGTGCCCTAGCTCTTCCGCTCCCGTGGGGCAAACACATCTGGAACAGGGCATGAGGTTCTAGGAGAGAGGGTGGGCCATAGCAATCAAAATAACAAGTAAACACTAGCTGGCGGTTTATTGGGGGAGGGCTTCCACAATGCCTATTCTACACCTCATACTTGATAAGTGTCATCTTGAGAGGTGGGCACTGTTACTTGCCCCATTTTACAGACTAAATGACTGAGAATCACAGAGGTGAGAGACAGCTTTCTCATGGGCCAAGAAACACTGAAGCCCCAAAGTAGGACGTGTTGGAGATGACCAATCCCTGTACCTCTCCAAAGGTAAGGCGTCTGGGGCCACCCTGGGAGGAAACAGTGACCATGGACAATAGCAGTATGAGTGATGGGTCGAGACCTTGACCGGGGATGGCAAGAAGTCTGTCAGTGGGCAAATGTCGGGGGCCAAGGCGGCTTTGGTGGAGGGAAGCACAGGGCTGCCTGCCGGCGGGCTTCCCTTTCGTGCTGCGGCGCTCCCCGTCCGGTGCCTCTCTCTGCGCCCGCCAGAGGGCGGCAGCGCCCAGCCAATGGGCCGGAGGGCGGGGCAGGCTGCGGAGGAGGGCGCCCCTCCCTCCACTCCTCTCCCACCCCCACCCCGCCCCGCCCCCGCGCGCACACCTGCGAGGGTCACACAAAGGCGCAGGGCTCCCGGCGCACCACGGCGCAGACAAAGGCGCGCCAGAGCCTGCTGCCCTCGTCCTCTCCGCGGCCAGGGTCCGACGCTGCGAAGCCGCCTGGCGCCTCCAACAGCTCCTGTGCCCGCCTGGGGCACCGCAGGACACGCTGCACCCCACGCTGGAGGGCCCCCAAACCACACGTGCCTGGACTCACTCAGACACACATGAACACCCAAGTATTTCTATACACGGACCCCAGCACCTCACACAAACGCGCTTGCAGCTCTGTGCGCACATGCCAGCCCTTCCTCCTGACCACGGTCACTCCCATACACGTACAACGCCTCTACTCGTGGACCCATGAGCACAAGGGCACATCTACACACATAGCCAGTCCAGGCCCGGCATGCGTACCACACTCGCACATGTGCATACCCGCAAAAGATGTGACGCACTGGCAGAAGTGCACAAACCTGTGCACCCAGACTGTCCCAGGCAGACAGATGGGCATGACAAGAATGACCTCTCTGTAGTTCTCACCTCTGCACACAGAGGAGAGTTTCTAGGCATCTACATTCCACAACATCCCATATGGTAAAGGCCCTTCACAGGGGACACCCCAGACCACATGGCCACTGGCCACAGGACTGCTGTTCATGAAGGTCTTCCAGAAAGCAGTCTGGTGGCAGTGGGGTCCTGGAGCCTTGTGTTGAAGCTGCATTTGCCCAATAAACTCTGTTTTCATCTAGGATTTGTTTGGGGGCTTGCAAATAGGGGTCATAGAACATTATGGGGGAGAACACAGGCCACCCTCATGCTCCACCCAGACATGTTTAGCACCCTCCACATCAGGAGCACATTTGTGGGCATGACTCCAGGCCAATCCTTTAAGGCAAGCAAAGAAGAGGTCTGCCCACTTCCAGCGCAGCCCTCCCAGGTCTGGAGTTCAATCCTGACCTGAGAAGGCCACACATGAGCCCCTGAAGGATGAAATCACCCCACTCCTAACACCTCCCATGCTGGCTCCACTACAGTGCCTCAGACCAGAGCTGAGTCTCTGGGTTCAGGAGAGAGGATCTTGAAGGAGGGTGCGTAGGCCCAAGAAGACAAAGGGGCAGAGTTTGGGGCACACTAGGTGGGTGGGCCCTGGCAACTGGAAATGAGCAGGCCTAGGCAGAGGAGACGGTGGGCTCTCTGCCAGAGAAGAGGCTTCCAGACATGCTGAGTGAGGCAGGTAGGGCGCAGAGCCTGGGGAGCAGTGGGGGCCACTTGAGGTGCAGGGAGCCTGCAGGGAGGTGGCATAGGGGAGGCCAGGCTGGGCTCAGGGCTGAGCGGTAATTAAAGGAGACGTAGGGGGCTCCCCAGGGCCAGCGGGGCTGGTAACTGACACGCAGGCCCCATTGCTCCGCTCATATTTCTCGCTGGATCGATACGTTTGACTCCCGACAAGACAATAATCGCTTGTACGCGGCCGGCGAGTCGATCAAATACATTATTAGAGCGAGGTCCCCTGGGGGCCCGCCGGGGAGTAGTAGGGGGAGAAGCTGGCCCACCGGGGACAAGAAAGTGAGATTCTTCACCCCTCAGGGCCCCCCTTCCATGGCCTCTTCCTCCCAACACCCCCAAGGGACCCTCGCTGTGGCTCAGCTCCCTATTCTCTCTCTGGACTTCTGCTATCTTTAGCAGTCTCTCCACTCAGCCCCCAGACTCATCCCTGCTCTGCATGGGGTCTCAAGGGGTCTTTCCTCATAGGTGCTGCCCTCATCGGTAGACTTGTAGCAAGCGGGATCTCAGAGAGGCCTCTCGGACCCCTGTCCTGGTGAGAGACTGAGTCACAGCCCACACTGGGAGGCCATGGCTGGGCTATGAGATGAACTCGGGCATAAGATTCACTAACCATAATTTCCCTCTGCCCGTCCTCCTTTCTGGATCTAAGCACACTGGCCTTCAGCAGAGCCCTAGCCAGGGGCTCCAACCTGGGGGGAGGGTAGAGAAATATGATTTAGGGGTCTCAACAGGTAGAAAGTCAGGATGGTAGTGGTGGCAGACAAACCCACAAAAGAATGTATATCCAGTCCTGCCGCTGGCCATGCAGTTTCTCCAGGGCCCTCAGATATGCTCAAACCATGCCCATCCTCAGCATGCCCACCCTGAGCACTGCTTGCCTGCCTCTTAGCCACCATCCAGGTTTCTGAGCTGAAGCCTGTTTCCTGTTTCATGCTGCCATATCTCCTGGGCCTGAGGTCCCCTCAGGATTACTTGACTGACAGCCCCAAGTCAAACTCAAGCTCTGATTAGTAGTATCCTTGCAGCTAGGGACTTAAAATACTTCTTCTCCTCCATCATTATCATCAATATCAGCAACAGTGGCAGCATTAATGTCTATTCTGTGTTATTTAAAACAATATGTTGGGCTGGGAATTTAGCTCAGTGGTTAGAGTGCTTGCCTTGCAAGCACAAGACTCTGAGTTCGATTCCCAGCACCACAAAAAAAAAAATAAAAAAATAAAACAATATGTTATTTCTAAATCTTCACAATTGTCTGAGGACGTAAGATTTGTTAATCATCCCCATTCTATTGATGAGTTGAGGCTCAGAGAGGTAAAGTTACCTGCCTCAAGTCACACAGCATCTGAATGGCGGAGTCAGGATTTGAATCCAGATCTGCTTTTCCAACAGCTCCTTCTCTCTCTCTTGCCGTGGGCTTCCTCTTAAGAGCTTTGGAATGCTGCCATTATACAGTAGATAGCAGTAATAGCCACCCTCGGCCCACAGACAGCAGAAATAGCCAAACTCTGCCCACTGAGACACACAGGAATCCCCCACAGCCCCCAGTTCCACTCCCACAGCTCTTGGAGTCAGCAAGGCTCTGGACTCCTTCTGACCCCACCAGCTCTGCCTGAAGGTGAATTGAGGCTTCTCCACTTCCTTCCATCCAAACATCCCCACATGCC
This sequence comes from Hystrix cristata, assembly GCA_004026905.1. Classification (NCBI taxonomy): domain Eukaryota; kingdom Metazoa; phylum Chordata; class Mammalia; order Rodentia; family Hystricidae; genus Hystrix; species Hystrix cristata. The sequence goes on along the minus strand of PVJO010006199.1, from coordinate 82,389 downwards.
CCTTGGTGCCAAGCCCTGTGTTGGGACCTGAGAGCCCAGAGATACACTGGACCTGAAACTGCCCGTGAGGAGCTCACAGTCTGAGAGGAAGACTGGAGCAGATGAAATGCCTGACACTCCGTCTCTCAGCAAGTACTCAGTAAATGCTACCGTGTGCCAGGACACTGCTAGGCTCAAAGTACACAAGGGTTGAAAGCAAAAGAAAGACACATTTTCGCCACCACGTAGTTTAGTCTTTAGGAGGAATAAACCATTTTTAAAGCCACCAAATAAATATGTAATTCCAAGTTGGGAGAAGTCAAGAATAGGAAGAAGGGCATACCTGATGCAAAATGGATAGTGGCACCTTGCAAAAATCCCTCCTGAGGAGGTGGCATTTACACAGCTATTTGACACAGCATTCAGGAAGTAAAGGATGCGAGGAACAGCCCTCCAGGTAGTGGGGATAGAGAAGGTGGTAGCGCCAAGACAGCAAATAACATGGCAATTTCAGGAGCAGAGTCAAGCGTGGTGGTGAGCATGGTGGCGCATGCCTGTAATCCCAGCACTCAGGAGGCTGAGGCAGGAGGGTTGCTGGGAGTTTGAGCCTAGCCTGGGCTACATAATGAGCTCTAGGCTAGCCTGAACTGCATAGCAAGACCCTGTCTCAACAACAACAACAAAGATTCAGGAGCAGAAAGGAGACTTGTAGAGCTGGAGGAGAATGAGGTGCAGGATATGGAGATGAGGTAGAGAAGAGGCAGGGCCAGACCACACGGAATCTTGATGGCCATGGTAACTGTTGTAGAATTTACTCCAAGAACAGTGAGCTGCCACTGAGAGGGTTTTAAGCACAGGGGTAACAAGATTCTGTGAGCATTTCAATGGATGATTGTTGCTGCTGGGTGGCCACCCTAAAGGACCAGAGTGTGAGGAAGCTGATGCAGTATCCACATGATGGATGAAGGGGGTAGGACCAAGGCAGTGTCAGTCAGGGGAAGAAAGAAGCAGATGTCTCTGGAAGCAATTTTGTGAACACACAAAAAATTTGGTGACTGGCTCAATGTGGGGTGTGGGGAAGAGGGAGAAGTTAAGAATGAGCTCCAGCTACTTGGAAGTATCTTTCCTGCCACAGGAAAACAGGGAAGGAGGGAAAGCTCAAGCTTGGATGAGGAAGTTCAGGGCAGGAGGAGATACAAACCTTGAGGTGATCTGATGATCTGATGTTGTAGGCAGTAGGCTTCAGAGAGGGAGGCTGTGAGGGGAAGAGCCATGAGAGACTGGTATGGAGACAGACTGATGGGTGAATCTGGAGTCAAAGTGACTAGTGAAGAGGCTGGAGAGTAATTCGGGCAGGTGGAGAGGATGGAACCACAAGGATGAAGATGAGGGCACAAATTCAGGCTGGAATCTGGAGGACCAGGAAGCAGAAGTAGAGAATGCCCAGCCCATCTCCAGTGGACAGTGGAAAAGGAAACAGATTTGCAGAGAGATCAGGGAGAGATACCTTGGAAGCAGCAAGGTCTATGGACCAGGTAGAGCCTCATCATACCCCCTACCACCACCAACTTCCCAAATCCACCAGAATTTCCAGTTCACCTCAAGTAAGAAGAGGAGTTTTGTGGTGTGGCTCGAAAATAAATGTTAGAATCCCAGTCAGGTTCCTATTCTGAAATGGGCCATCTGGTGAACCAGCATCAACCCTCTGTACTCTCTGGGCCTAGTTTCTCCATCTCTAAGTGGGGGGTATACTGGAGGAGCTTAAAAGAATGAGTAATACGACTTGATGATCAACTAGCTGTGGGACAAAGGGAGAGAGAAAATGAACTGCAGGCTTATTATATTGAGGACCTGGCTGAGTATACACAGAATCCAGTGACTCCTCACCGTTGCCTTAGAGGTAGGGATTGTTATTATCCCCACTTCATTTTATTTTATTCTATTGTAAGACAGGTTCTCGCTATGTAGTTCAGGCTGTCCTTGAACTCACTATGTAGCCCAGGTAGGCCTCGAACTCATGGCCATTCTCCTGCCTCAGCCTCCCGAGTGCTGGGATTACAGCACCCCATGCCCAGCTATTATCCCTGTTTTAAAGATAGGAAGCTGATGCCCATAGTCATTCAGTTAGGCTGGGGCAGACCCAGAGTCTTTTGGACCCAAAGCTTATGCCTGAACTATGTGTTGAGCTCATTGTTCCTTATTCTGGCTTGCACATGTCTCTCCCAGACTGTAGGTCCCTCAAGAACGTCCTACTTGGCATCCACTGCCACATGCCAGCATACAAGGGAGCAGGCGCCCACCGTGGGCCTTTCCCTGAAAAGCTCCACCCTTGGCCCTGGAGCCCTCACAACCCCTGCTGTGCTTAGACTCTCTAGCCCGCTCTGAAAGGCTCTACCAATGCACCCACTCCCAGCGTTAACCACACAGGCTCTGGGGCCACCGCTTTCTCACCCGTGCAGGGAGCTGTCCAACGGCTGAAATGTAACCTCTTCCTCAACCATCCAGAGTCTTCCAGGAACGCCCTGAAACACTCAGGACAAACCCAGCCTCTTCACCACAGCTTCTGGGGCCCAGAAGGACTTCCCCTCTCCCACCGTGAAACCATACTCTATCCACACATTCGCTCCTACCTTGGGGTTTTTGAACTGGCTGACCCCACTGAATTCTGCCCACCTCTTCTCAGTCCTCCCATTCTTCAGGACTCAGCTCAGAGGCCACCTCCTCAAAGAGGTGCTCCCTTCTTTATACTCCACTCCACCAATCATTTTTCTTTTCTTTTCTTTTCTTTTTTTTTTGTTTGTTTGGTTTTTTGAGACAGGGTCTATGTAGTTCAGGCTGGTTTTGAACTCACTATATAGCCCAAGCTATAAAGCTATCCTCCTGCCACAGCTTCCCCAAGTGCTGGAATTACAGGTGTGCACCACCACACCTGCCTTCAAACCTTTTGAGGGGTGGTGCTGGGGGTTGAACTTAGGGTCTTGTGCTTGCTAGGTAAGTGCTCTACCACTAAGAGCACTTACCTAGCACTTGCCTTACATCCCCAACCCTCAAACCTTATTTTTGAATGAACAGATCCCTCCAGGTTCCCACAGCCCACAGACTGACGTTTAAGGCTAGCTCTCCAAATCCAAGTGGGTATGGCTCCACAAGCCTCTTCAGCCACGTACTCTGAGTTCACTTCCTTCCTGTGTTCAGCAGTATGAGCTCCCCAGCCTGCTTTGCCATATAGACTCTACTCTCTATTTAAATTTCTCCTCTCCACCAGAAACCCAATAAATAATAAAGACCTAAGTCTTCCCACAGCTCCAGGCAGCACTCTGGGACTTTAGCACTAGACACACTGCCTTGAGTTACTTCCCAGTGAGGCTGTACCCTGTAGACTGTGTGCTCCTTGAGGACAGGGCTGAGTCTGAGTTGCTCTTGTAGGGTTAGAGTACGGTCCTGGGCCTGCAAATAGCCAGGGCTCCAGATGTGTGTTGAATGACACCTGCTCCATAGACTGTAATAACATACATGGGTGAATATATAATGACCAGTTTGCAGGTTAGAGATGAAGGACTGTATTCTTCTGCTCATTTGCTACATGGCTGTAGGCCAGTGACTTCCCTCTTTCAGTCTCAGTCTCCTACCCTGTGAAATGGGGGCAGTAACATGGACTAGCAGGAACTTCATTAATCATAAGTATAATGCTTATCAGTGCACCCAATCAAGGTCTGAGACTAAGAAAACTGGGGAATGATCTTGATGCCACCAATAGGATAGTGGCTAAGTAAATTATAGTATATTCATGTTCAGGAGTCCTATGTGGTTATGAATGAGAATGAGGCAGATCTATAGATACAGGCATAGAAAATTCACTAAGATACTTAGTTGAGAGAAAAAGCAAGCCACAGAACAATTTATATGATTTGATATCATTTATGTAAAACACATACAAAAAACACTATACACTTTCTATGGGGCAAAAGTATGACACAGATATACAGGAAAAGGTCTGGAAGGTCATTCATTAACTAATGACTACCACCTTTGGTGACAGGACCAGGACTGGGGAAGCAAAAGGGACCCAAAAGAGAGTTTAACTTTTTCTATGATACTGTTGGTTTTGATATTGAATGTATATTCATTTTCATAATTAAAGTTAGAATATATTAAATGATACACAGATAGAAGAGCAAAGAAATGACTGTCCCATGGTGAGGATCTTGGTTACCTCCAGCAGGGAGGGAGGGGCATGTTTGAGAAGGGATGCAGGGCTGGGCCTTCTGGGTGCTGTGTGCCTTTGACACCTCCACCCAAGTGGTGATTATACGGATGCTTTCTCAGTCATGATTCATAAAACTGTACACTTATGTCTCATCCAGTGACCATGTGCTTCCTGCAGCCAGGGACCAATTCCTACTCATGGCAATATCATCTGCTTCCCCTCCCCCTCACATTCCATTACCCAGAAACAGGCGTAATATAAATTCATGATCCGCAGGGTGTGCGCAGTAGCTGCCAGCGCTCTGAGGGGCCGAGGCTGCTGTCCAGGGTACTAACATCCCAATCCTGGGAGGCCACAGGGGAAGCTGGCCCAGCGAGCCAGCTTCCAGGCTCCTCTGACCTGGCTGTGGCTGGCCCCACCCACCTCTACCACACTTGCCTTGCTCTCTCCCACCCCCAGCTCCTCTACTCCGCCTGGCTCTCAGTCCCTGCAACCCAAGCCCAGGCTCTTCTCACTGCTGCAGAACCTCTGTTCTTGCTCTTCCCCTGCCTGATACCATTTTTCCCCAGATGTTCCCATGGCTCATTCTCTCACTTATTGCAGGATTCCAGTTAAACATTCCCTCCACAGAGAGGTCTTTTTAATCATTCTATCTTATACAGCCCTTCTCCTCCTCCATTCTTTACCGCGTTGCATTTTCTTCTAGCACTATCTTCTAACATTCAAGTCTTCATGTGTTGTATGCTTGCTTATTACCTCTCTGTCCCCACTTGAATGCTTTTGTCTGGAGGAGAGACAGCATGTCTGTCCTGTTACGTTTCATCCTTCTTTTTAAAAGTGCACAAAATTGAATTAAATATAATCTTTGGTCATGGCATATTTCCACCACTGGGCTGGATAGAGCCCTTTTTATTATTCATCTACTTATTTCATGTATTTACTTTTAATAATGCATTAATGTGGACCCGCCACTCGACTTTCAGTTAGAGCTGTGACAATAATCACACTGACTTGTGTCTGTACAGTTCATCACTGTGTCCCCAGTGCCTGCAACAAAGTGGGTACTCAGTGTCTATTTGCTGAAGAAGAGGCTGAAGAGACAATGACCTCCAACCCCTGCCAAAGGGAACTAATGGCAATATCCACCTGACCTCACGAGGAGGTAGATGGGGCAGAGAATACATCAAATGCCAGGTCTCTGCTAAGCACCCCACTTTACAAATGAAGAGACTCGCACTCGGCAAGGTTAAGTCATTTGCCTGGGGTAATACAGATGGAGCTAAGATCAGCATTGGGCAAATGGCCCCAAAGTGCATGTTACCATCTTTTCTTCCTCAACCTCATCTGCTTGCCATACCTCTTCCATTAGGCTCAAATGTCACACTGAGACCTGGGCTTTGCTACCTGAGACATCCATGTGTCTCCCCTCCCTGGCCTGTAACGGCTGCCTGGCAGTAAGAGCTGTTCACTAAGAGCATCCACGTTGGTTGCTGCCACAGTCTAAACAGTATTCCCTACTTTTACTTGTGAACCTCTGGTACATTCTGCAAGCTCACACAGCAAGTCCAGCTATGAGTACAACTAGCACCTTTGAATCCACTTGCTCCTAATACTACCTTGTTTGGAGCATAACCCCTCCATGGAGTCTCCAAAGGGAAGGTTTCTCATTCACTTTCATTCTGACCATGAACTTCTCAGTGCTAAGGACACTGGGCACTTGGGGATTCATATGGAGACCACCAAATAGATGCAACCCAAGCCCCTACCTGCCAGAAGCTCCCCCAGCCTACTGAAGAAAAAGTTAACACCTGCCCTAGAGAGAGGAAAAAGGTGTGTGTGGGCTCAGACCCTCACCCTGTTCATGTCTCTGAGCACTAGTATCATCACCAATTCCAAAAGTGCACTCTGGTTCTTCCACTCCCTGCCTGTCTAGGCCACCACCATCTCCACTCTGAGTGATTTCAGCAGCCTCCTACCCACAGCATCTCTGCTCCCATACCCAACTCAGATAGCCTCATCTCCTCCTAACACCAGAGAGGATATCCTCAGTGCCCAAGAAGCATGGGCACATGGTGATTGCTCGACAGACATGTGGAAAGAATGAGTTAGATGGACCATCAGGGAGAAAAGCACCTGAGGTAAAGTACTCGGGTCTTCTGTGCCTCTGTTTCCACGTCCATAAAAGCCAAGATGATAATTCTTCCCTTACAAGGTATAGTGAGGATCCAGAAAATGAATAACGGCAATACTCTGGAAAAGTGCTGTACAAATATAAAAGCTTGAAGGAGCAAGAACACAGAGGGTGGCCAGGATTCAGAGAAGAAGGGCAAGAAGGAAGGTGATCTTTTGCCAGGTAACCTTATTGCATTTGATATTTCCTATTTCACTAACTCCTATGAGGTGGTAATTATGACCCAGAGGAGGGAACTGAGGATCACAGAGGAGAAGCCACAGGCCACTGCCACAGTGAGTCTGTGGAAGAGCCTGACTGAATCTGTCATCTTGAGGCAGTTATAGCTCCCAAGCACTTCCCTAGACATGGGCTCTTGACAAACACTTCCAGGTTGAACCAGTGAAGACAGTCAACTAGAGTCATTGGGCCTGAATGACAGTCCTATCTCTGCCACTCACCTTGGGCAAACCACTTGCTTTCTTCCAGCCTCAATGTCCCCATCTGGAAAGCAGTAATAATAATGCCTATACACAGGATGGTTGGAGTCAGCAAGAGCACGTAGGTCAAGTGCTTAGCAACAGACAGCAGTGCATAGGCAACTATCAAGACCGCTTCTCTTCCATGAGAGGGAACAGCATGAACAAAGGATGATGAGAGGCCAGTGGAGAAAAGGTTACTATGGAGGACCTCACAAAGGTCGGGGCATCTGGAGCCGGTGGAAAGGGATTCCCAGGATTGCACCCAGCTGCCAAGACAGGAAGTGGGAATTCTCCATGTATCCTGAACTATAAGTAACAGCCAGGCATAGTCTAGCATGTGACACAATGGTAGGTGTACCTATATATGACCTTTTCCTTCTTTTCTTTCTTTATTTCCTTCCTTTTTTCCTTCCTACCTCCCTCCCTTCCTCCTTTCTTTTCCTCTTTCTTTCTTTCTTTCTTTCTTTCCTTCTTCTTCTTTCTAACATTAATGGCCTTACCCCATGAATCTACAAGACTCTCTCAACACAGGGCTCCTCACTCCCTTTCACACTCAAGGAGGTATGAGGCCAAGGCAGGGAGATGTGGATGCTGCCCCGATGGAGAGATCTGTTGATGTGGAATGGGGGGAACTAGTTGGGTCGCTGAATCCTGGGTGAAGGTGGCAGCTTGGAGAGGAGATGCAGGGTCATCTCAGAATCCTCCTCCTCCGAAGTACTCCCATCTGTCAACTTTCTACTCAATTCAACCCAGAGATGTCTGAGTCCCTTGCTTCTTCCCCTGCCTCCTCCACTTCAGCCTGCTCAATCAAAGGCCACCTTTGTCTCTCTCCACCCTCTGGCCTGACCTATTGCATATGTTCTTCTTCACTCCATCACTCACTCCACAGACATCCCTTGAACCCTATCCAAGTGGCAGACACCAGGCTAGGGATCAGTGATGGTGGGGACCCCGCCCTGGGAAGCTAACACTGGAGGTGGAATCTGAGGTCTTCAATCCATCCTTTACATTCCTTTTTAAAGCATGACTAGTCAGGTCACTCTTCTGGCCCAGAAAAGGAAAATCTTGGCATCCCGAGCATGGCTACTTCTCCAGCTTCATCTTCCCAAGCCACCAAGGAAAAAAGGAGAGAACAAGACTGCTGCCTTGAAATGTCATCATAGGGGCCCATGAGATAGCCATGTTCCCCATGCTCCCCTAGAGCTGCCCGAATCCCTCCCCAGGAACTGAAAGCACCCTGGGCCTTCAAGGCACAGGAGGGGCTGTGAATACCATCTGCGGAAACCAGGGGGAAATCCAAGGCTCAGGGCAGATAGGTTGGCTTGAGCAAAGCCACATAGCATGTCTGTGGCAGACAGACGGATCCATCCTTCAGACTCCAGCTCTGTCTCTGTAGATATAGATAACCTGTCACTTCCACAGATCCTGGTACTCAGAAAGAAAAAAGAGGGGTTTAAGACCCTTTTTCTGCACTTTCTGCTGACGTTCCAAGGAGCTGGGCCTCTGTTTATTTTTACAGCTGTGAGAGGGTGGATGAACCAGAGAGATGTGGGGTGAGACAAAGGATGTGACGGGGTAAGGATGGAGGGAAAAGCCTATAGCACGGCAGAGAAAAGAGGGGTGTAGAAAAAGAATAACTGGGGCCATGAAATAGAATGGAGGGTAGAACAGAGAAGTGCAGAGAGATTTTTAAATTTCTGGAGGGAAAGGCAGCAATAAAGAAGAGTCGGCATCTAACAGAGAGCAGAAAGATATACAGAAAGAGAGGCAGAGAAGAGGAACAGAGAGACAAAGAAAAAAAGAAAAGAAAGAAGGAATGAAGAAGAGGAAGCTGAGATGGGCTACTGGGGCCTTCTGTAAATTGCTTACCAAAAACCCTCTCCTCAGTGCTGTATGCCAGCAGTCCTGTGGGGTGTGTGCTGTTGTCCCCAGCCCTGGGCAGAGCTGAGATGAATATTAGGAGGGGTGTCCAACTTCCAGCCCAGTCTTTCTCCCTTCATCTAGCTGCCTCCCAGTGAAACCGGCCAAGTTCGGTGTGAAAGAAGTGGATGCAACCCTATGGGCTGCAACAGGGACTCAGAGATAGGGCCTGGGGGTGCTTCACCTGTCCTGGTTACTATCCCCTGATGGCTGAGGTTGCTGGGCAGGCTGCTGTTCCCTAGACTCTGGCTAACACCCCCTTCAACCTGTGGCCATCATCTTCCTGCTGCCCTACTGAAGACCCTTGTCTTCCTCCTCCTGCTCATCCCTGTGCCCCTCTCAAGACCATTCATCCAGAGCCCACCTTTCGGCTTCCCCGAGGGTTTGAGGTTATGGAGGGGAGGACGGCCGCCTAGGTGGGGGCCAAGGGCTTGGTGGATTACTGAGGATATGCAGGGACTGCAGCTGACATGGATGAAGAGGAAGAGGAGGGGGTCTTGGTGATGGATGATGCTGATTCTTTGGTGGGGTGAAGGCAGGGAAGGGGGATGGAGGAGGGCTGGGGGAGGGGTGGTGAGGAAGTGGGTTGTGGGGGGAGCAGGACCAGTCTCACATTTGGCATTCAGGGCAGCTGACAATAAAAATGCTTTATTGCCAAGAAACTGGATCGATCGGGGCTGGAGGGGGCCGGCAGGGGGGACGCGGAGGGCTCAGCGCAGAGGCCGGCTGCCCGGCCTCCGCAGCGACCAGGGCCCGAGCCGCCCTCCCCCCTGCGCCCCCCTCCCCGCCTCCTGCCCTTTCTCTCTCCTGCAGCCACCGCTTAGTTCTTATTATATTTTTTCTTATATATTTTTTCCCCCAGCTTCTCCTGCTCCTGTGTTGTTTTTTTTTTTCTTTTAATTTTTTTTTTAAAACTCACTGCACTCCCAATGCCGCAGGCCAGGTGGGGGTGGGGAGGGGCAGCTGCCCAGGCCAGGCTCTACCCACCAGGCTTCCAGTGCTGCTGGTTCTGGGATAAACCCCACTTTGCCTCTGTCCTCCCCTCTCGGTTCAATCAGGTTCCCCTGATGGCCTGTGTACCATCTTTCCTGCCACCCTTCCTAAGGGAGTCCTTCTACCCAGAGCATGTCCTACACCCCTGGCAGGCTTAGGACCCTGGTCAGACCTTCTTCCCCTCCCCCCTACCTGGCCCCTGCTCACTCCCTGAGCCATTTGGCTGATGGTCAGAACTGTCCATCAAGGGGGCTCCAAGCCCCTGGGGACCCAGACAGGAGAAAGGAGGGGGAGAGGTCGGGGGTCAGGCCTCGTCCCCTCAGCTCCTCTCTTTCCCCTCCCCCTTCCTAACAAAGGGAGCAGCAGCCTGATGCTGGTGGGGGGGGCACTGGTACTCAGGGAAGCAGGACAAGGGCTGTTCGATGGCCATGGGCAGGAGGCGGGGTGGGGCCGCCGGCCCCTCCTCTGCCCGCCCCCTTGGGTCAAGGCTAAGGTGATTCCTCAACCTCTGAGGCTGGGCTGGAAGGGGAGGAGGATCTGGGCAGACAAAGAGCTGGAGCCCAGGGGAGTTGGGGGCTGGGGGGACGCACCTGGGACCCCGTCAGTCCCGGCTGAGGGAGGGGCATCAGGCGCCCTCCTGGTCTGGGTCTCACCCTCCTGGTGGCCCTGCCTCCCATCTGCACCAATCTCTATGAATCCCAGAGCTATACAGAACCTGCAAGTTGGGGCACAGTTGATGGAGACATAGGGGAAACTGAGGCCAGAAAAGGAAGACTGAGCCACGGGTAGGATCTAGGATGAAGGCATAGCCCCAGGGTTCTCAGAGCTGACTCAGAGCCTTTCCCCTCCCACTCCTCTTCCTACCGAGGGAAGACATCTTCTCTTCCTGCTCTTGCTTTCCCAGGTCAGGGGTGACTTAGAAGGGGCAGGCGGTAGAAGGTCCTATGGAGAGGGACGAGGAAGCTGAGGTGCAGGGGAGGCTGAGCCTTCTCTGTCTCAGACCAGCAGGGAGGGTGATGGTCCAGAAGAAAGAAATCTTAAGTATGATCTGTTTTGGCACAGCTGTGGTGAGACACTCAGTCAAAAGGGGCAGGAACCCAATAGACAAGGCACTTTTGAGCAAGTGATGGCTAGGAAAGAGGGCCTCCCAAGAGGTTTTTCTCTTGCTCATAGTCACAGGGCACAGAAGAAGGATCCACAGTCTCATCCAGCCCAAAGCTCACAGGACACTGCCTCAGGGCCTCTCACCTGCCCAGCTCCTGGTGGAGGGAAGCTGAGGCAGGGAACAGCTGTGAATCCCCTCACCCATGGGGGACAAAGAGCTGCAAGAGAGACAGAAAGAAAGGCAAATCTTCCATGTTTAAATTCCCCCACCAAGGCTGAGGTGGCTCTCCGGGAGAGGGCCACAGCCAAAGGGAAGAGGGGGAGGACTGGGCAGGCCTCTTTTGGGGAGGTGGGCCAGGTTCAAACGTGCCCCACAGCCTGTGCAGGAGGCCCCAGATGGGCAGAGGACTATAGGGGTCCCGGCTGCCCTCCCCCAAACCTCCCCTCCCTTCTCTCCCTCTCTTTCTCGGCTGGCTATCGACCGGGGCTGTGACATGGTAGATCAATACGGCAGGGATATAAAGCCGGCTGGCTGCCTGCCTGCCTCTGCCTCTCTCTCTCTCTCTCTCTCTCTCTCTCTCTCTCTGTCTCTCTGTCTCTCTCTCTCTCTTTCTCCCTTGCTTGCCTTGCTTCTCTTTCTCGGAGCCGCACCCAGGCCCCCCGCCCCCATGTACCCCTTACCAGAGCCTCTAAGGGGCCAGGACCCCCACCACCACTTCCCTACATCAGGAGAGCTTACTTAGGGAGGCTGAGAGCTTGGACAGCCAGGAGAGGGGGTGAGTATGGGAGTGGGCAGGGAAGCAGTTGGGGATGGGGGCCACAATTGCAGGTAAGAAGCCTCGGATAAATTGAAAGACAGTTCCCTTGGGAGAAAGCAGGCATCCCCTCAGGTGGGAGCAGCTCAGGGAGATCGGGCCCTTGGAAGGTATGAGACGGATAAAGCTCTGGGAGGTAGGCAGGGCCCCTGGGGGGGAAGGGAAGACATTCTCCTGAGCCCATGAGGCAAGGGAAGACCTAGGGGAGCTGGAATAAGCTAGAATGAAAGGATGCAAAGAAGAGTGGACATCCCAGGCAAGCCTGCCGCCCATCCACAGAACCACGGGCTGCCCCATCCCGTGAGTCTCTGTTGGTGGAAGCTACCTTGGCCCTACCCCAGGGCCTGGTCTGCATGTGTGTGGGACTGTGGTGCTTGCAAGGTGTCAGACAAGAGGTTCCAGAGGGAGGGCTATAGTGTCTGAGTTGCCATACACATAAGATGCGTGCAGGTCCTTAAGCTCTGGGGGACTCAGGGACTGTGTCCTGAACGTCCTGGCTCTTGAGTCATGTCTGTGCGTGACCATGGATCTGCATCCCAGGGGCACTCAGAGGCTGTGTATGTGCAATTCTCTCTGACCCCGAGAGTCTCCACGTATCTGTCTGTCTTGTGGGGAGTGCAGAGGTATCCCAGGAGCATCTCGGGGGATAGTTTCTCTTGCCAGGAAATGCAGAAGCTGTGTGCTCCTATGTGCTCTAGGAAATCCATGTATGGTGGCACGTACATGCCCCCACGAAAGCATGTCTGCACATAGGTGTTTTAGTGAGTGAGCATCCCTGTGTCTATGCCAGTGGGTGGCTGTACGTGTGCTTCAGGGACCTGTGTGGTTGTCTTTGTGTGTACTGTGGCTTTTTCTCTTTACGAGTGCTGGAGATTCCATGTGGTTTCTCTGTGTCTACGTGCTCTGGGTGTCCCTGTGTGTTGATGGCCGAGTGTATTTCCACAACTGGGATGGAGGATCTGGGTGTGTCCCTGTGAGTATCGTGGTGACTCGGTGCACATGATGGTGTGTGTAGGGCAGAAGGGGAGGGCTATATCCCCAAGTCTCTGAGCTGGGGGGGGGGCAAGGCAGCAGAAGCTGCCACGAAGACACTGGCTAGCCCATTTTATCGCTACATCATCTCCAAATACAAGAGTAAGGGCCTGCATGCCTCCTTTCCCTTCCCTGCCAGAGGCCCCAAACCCCTGCCAGGATGGGCCCAGGCCCCCCTCCCTTCTTCCACCTTAGGCGGGTACTACCTCTCTCCTCAACACCCCCGGCTTTGGTGGAGGCCATCTCAACTCTACCAAGCGACCTCCGTCCCTCCCAACCCCCCCAGCGCCACCCGCTCCCCCCCGCCCTCCCCCCACCACAAGTCCAGTCCAACCCAGACAAAAGCAATTACTCCTGAGGTAGGATGTGAGTGTGGGTGTTAGAAACAGAAAAAAAGGGGGGGAAGGGAGGGGGAGCGAGAGAAACACACACAGAGGCAGGGATGGACAGCCAGAGACCCAGAGAGACAAGAATCGAGAAGAGACGGACAGACTGAGAGACAGAAGGACACACAGAGAAATGCACAGGGAGAAGCAGAGACAGAAGATGAAAGAAACCAGAAGGGACACAGACACAGAAACAGGAGGCAAAGGCAGAGGGAAAGAGCAGAGGAAGGGCATATGCAGAGAACACGCCAGAGAGAGACACAGAAAAAAAAAGACCACATGGATGCAGAGAGATAGGGAAAGAACACAACACATTGAAAACCCAGCGATGATCCAGGCTGAGAGGGGACACAGAAAAAGAGAAGGGGAGCCAGAGACAGGGAGAACTAGAAAACAGGCAGTAAGAGACAGCGCGCAGTATACAGAGAACAGAAAACTGAGTGAGAAAACGAGACAAGGCAGGAGACAGAAAGGAGAGACAGATAAAAGACAGAGGGGCAGACGAGGTGGAGGGAAGGTGGCAGTGCACAGGACCGAGACAGCAAAGCCAGAGAGGAGCTGGAGGGAAGCTACGTCCTAAGTGATGCAACCCTTTTTCTTTCTCGCTGTCATATACACACTCGGTTTTCCCCCTACCCTCCAAGACAGGAGACAGGGGTGCCCAAACCCTTCTCACATCCTCTGGGGCTCTGAAAAACGGGGCTGGAAGAGGACAAGATAGACAGACAGCAGGGACTGAGCTCATGACCACAAGGCCAGGTGAGAGCAGTACTCCCCCTCTGCTACACACCTGTCGTCCTCACCTTCCACACACATGACACACACTGGGGGCCTTGGACAAGCTCCTTGCACTCTGCCAGGCACAACCGTCCAGGCAAGCACTCAGGAAGCCAGGCCTAAGACATTTCCTTCCTGCCCCACAGCTGTGCCCACCTTCCCTGGCTGCCCTCAGCCTGGCTCTTCATTCTTTCTCAAGTCCTCATCCTGCCCAGTGCTCTTCATTTTTCACCTAAGACGTTCTCCTGTGTTCACACTCAAGCACGCTCTCCATTTCTTCCTATCTGTGTCCCTCGCTGTGCTTTATTCCAGCTTTTCCGCTGATCTCTATTTCTCTTTGTCTGCTCTTGGTTTCTCCTTCTCCCTCTGCGTTTCTCTATCACAGGGGACTCTGAGCCTCCGTGAGTCCCTCTCACTATGCTTCCCTCTGGCATATTTCTGGACCCCCCTTTTCAAATGATCCATTTGGCCCTCTTATCTACCACGTACCCCAAGAGGACTACAGGCAGATGGCAGGGCAAGAGGTCCCAGAAGCTGTCCTGGAGTGGCTGGGGGCAGAGAGGACACTTCCATTCTTGTTTTTCTCCCAAGTGCCTTTTTTTAAATTCCTTTCTGTGTTTGCCTCCTCCCTACTTCCATTAGGCTCTACATCTCCATGTGGCTCTCTCTGGAGATAGAAGCTAAGGCACAACCCACACTTTCCCCAGACGCAAGACTCAGAGGCAGAGATTCAAGCTCAGAGGGAAAGGAGGTGGCCAGGAAGGAATGGAGAAGCTAAAACACAGATGAAGACTAAGAAAAGGAAGACAGAAGGGGATGCAGTGGAATGCCAGAGTGAAGAAGACGAAAGGAATGAAGGTCAGGCACGGACACCTGCTGGGCAGTGCCAATGGGACAGTCTGGTGGAGATGGGGCACTCATCATGATTTCCAACAAATGTTACTAAAAATTTCTAAGGTTGGACTCTGAGGTCTTTCCTCTGCTTGCCAGCCCTCACTGTAGATCCAGAGGAATGTCGGCCCCTATCAGAAATATCTGCCCTCAGACCCTGAGACCTTATGCTTGCCAGGATGGCAGACACTTGGGCTTTGTTTGCCATGGGACTATCAGGGATCCCAGGGATCCATTATTCCCAAACCTACTAAGATATGCAATCCATTTTTACCTCCTCCACATCTGTAAGCCCCACTTCTGCAGCCGACAGATACTCCCAATCTGCAACTGTCTCCAACCACCCCAACGAGTAACAGCAAATACAGTAAAAGGGGTCCAATAATGCCTTGCCACCTCCCAACACCCCACAAAAGTAAACGGCCACTCATATCTGAACTATACATCCAGTGAGGAGCACTGCTGCCCATGGCCCCTGCCCACACCCTGGTTCACAAAGCTGGCACCTCTGGAGCACTCATGGGTCTCCCCACAAAGCCATCATTTCACTTGCTTCAAGAGAACTGTTGCCCCACTGAAACCCTGTCTGAACCACCCCCGAGCCGTATCTGTAACAGCACATGCCCCAGTCCTACAGTCCCCCAGGTACAGCTCAGAAGGAGGCTGACTCAGTCTGGGGGTCTGTGTGATTACCTCACCCACTTACTCACTTTTGGGTCATGTCAGCACCCACCACAGCCCATACACTCTCCCCTCAAGGAACAGCCCCACCCTGCAACTCAGCACCTTCCTCTCGCAGCCCTAGGTTTTCTCCATGTCACAGTACCAGACACAGCCACGAAAGCCTGTCACCCATAGCTGCAACCCTGCTGCCAAGGCCTGCAGGACTCCCTTGGGGAGCTTGGGTGCATGCCCCAGTGAGTATGTCTGCATGATCTCTGTGACCCTGGGACATGTTTCATGTCTCCTTTTGTGGAAATATGGAAGGACAGAGGGAGGGAGAGACAAGGTGATGGCACAGCCCTACTCCTGCACTAGTACTCTGAGGGCATCGGGCCCAGGAGATCATAGCTGCCCAGGAGACTCCAATTACCACAGTCTCTAAGAGTGAGTAAGAATCAGTTGGTCAGCCACCCCTCCCTACCTATAACGTACTCCTTGTCCTCTTCTAACCCTGCAGCACCTCCTTCCACTGTCTTCCTGCCCCCAAGGCAGGTCAGTCTGCTCCTCTAATCCCTGTCCCAGCCCCCAGTGCAGGTTGATAGTGTTTGAGCCTGACTCTTCACCAGCCTGCGGACCTCTTGTAGGCCTCAGAGGGTCTGCCTCTCCTCTGCGCCTCCAAAGATGCTTCAAGGCCCAATGCACAGGAAATCCCAGGAAATGCTGGATGCAGGAATAAATGCATGGATATGAGTTTATGTGTCTGTTTTCTCACTTATTAATTCACTCAGCAAACACTTAGCATGTACACTGTGTCAGAGACCGCATGTAGGTGAGTTAGGCAAATAGATTTGTTAGGTTTCCCTTCACTATAAAGCTTATGGGGGAGACATGAAACACATAACACGGTGTTTAGACATGGTGATAGTGCTCAGGAGGGAAGAGGGATGCAATCTGGCCTAAGGGTTGGGGAAGACTGTTCAAGGCAGGGGAACCTTAGACAGCTGAGGCAGGTTGGGGTGGAGCAGACCCAAACAAGAGTGGAGAGAAAGCCCCAGCATGGCTGGGAGGAGAGCCAGAGAAAGGGCCAGAGGGAGTGAAGGAGGGAGCCACGCCTCAGCGAGGCAGCAGAGGCCTTCCTCACTCAGGGCTGGCAGCAAGGGTGTCCCTCATCCTGGGGCTCTGGTTCCCACATGGAGCACTGAGGAGGCCTCCAGCCATCTCTGGAGAATTACTTACCTTCCAAGTGTGGCTATTAAAAAAAGGACAGTGGGGGACAGGGCAGAGTTTGTTGTACAACAAAATTATACACCTAAAAGAGTGTAGCTTTCTTCAAAGGTGTCTCCCTGGTAGTTGAAATTTTCCTTGAGCCACTCATATCTTGGCAACAACCCTCAAGGCTAGTTTACAAATTCCATCAGCAAAACACAGCTCTACTGTATCTGTCTCTATCCACAAGTAGCCCCAGTATTATCCAACCCCTTTATTGCTAGGTTTAACAGAGTTGGTGCTAAATCAAAAGCCAGGTGTTCTCCCAAATCAAATTACCCCCAAATCACAAAGATTTGCCACCCTGTGGAGATTCCAGAAACTATGGTGGGTTTCAGTGAGGTGCAAGTATGATAGCTTTAAGTTCAGGCAGACCTGAGTTCAAATTCTGACTCTACCACCAATATTATAGGTGGCTTTAAGCAAGTTGTCTTCCTTCTCTGTTCCTCAGTTTTATTCTCTTATAACAGGTAACTAACACCCACTTCACAGGGTTGCAGTGAGGACTAAAAGTAAAGTGTTTAGAATAGGCATATCGATGCCCCCTAATAAACATTGTTTCCTCATTGGGACATAACAGCTCTCTGTTGTGCATTTTCAACTCTGTCATGCATATGTCCACACAACCTTGGTTACTTAATGAACATCTATTTAAAGACAAAGAACCAAAATTATAGATCTGGGCTGGGGATTTAGCTCAGTAGTTAGAGTGTTTGCCTAGCAAGCACAAGGCCCTGAGTTTGATCCCCAGTACCAAAAAAAAAAAAAAAAAAAAAAGACAGATCTGACTGCAACCCACCAATCTGGAAACATAATTAAAGCCCTCTGTTACTTTAACCTAATTTTCAGATACTCCTCAAAGCCAGGCTCTAACTCCTAATTCTGCAGCTTGAAAGCTCTTAGATCCTCTTTTCAGTCTCAAGGCTATTAGAGGACATGAGGATTCCTAGGAAAGCTACAACTCTGGTTCCCTGAAGAAGGCATGCTAGAGAAAGGACACGTCCTGGAACTAAGACATGTGCCTCCCCAGCTAGAACAGGGATCTATGAGTGAACTTCGGGGTTTAGTGACTACTCCTGCTGTAGCACAGTGAGGCAGATATGTTCTTTCCTGGGGAGAAGTCTATACTGCTGCAAAACTAGACATCTATTGGCTAGAAGTTACCTCAAAAGTGTGATTTAGACCACAAGGAGACTTTCGAAAATTTGCATTAGGTGCCAAATTTTTTAAATTGGGAGATTCCACATAAAAATCTGTATTTCTAGCTTCTCTGGGAAAACTGGAAAATCTAGTGTCTGTGTCTAGGCAGTCAGTGCCCACTCTGCCCTCCACACATTTTCCAATCCACCATGGTCCTTACCATACCAGCTGACAAATCCTGAACGACAGCTTTCATTTACTTTTTTCTTCTAGTACCCAGGGCCTCACACATGTTAGGCAAGCACTTTACTACTCAATTACACATTTTTTATTTTGAGACAAGGTCTCACCAACTTGCCCTGGCTGGCCTTGAACTTGTGATCTTCCTGCTTCAGCTTCCAGAGTGCTGGGATTACATGCTTATACCACTGTGCCTGGTTCACCTGCTTCTTAAAGTGCGTCAGTGACTCCTGGTACAGCAAAGGATTCCTGGTCAGGAGACCTGTGAGGATAACCAGCAACCTCCCTGGGATCCTGAGGCCTGCTTGGGTTAAGCTAATTTGGCTGGAGGGGTGGTAGTGTGGGGAGCTCCACTCTTCCCCTGGTGCTCATTGCTGGAGCAGCACCAAGCTGGGTGGAGCTAACACCAAGCTGGAGAACTCCAACTTCAGTCTGTGAGCCTCACTGTGCTCCAAGGAGGGGCTTCGCAAATCTTTATTTGTTCAGGGGACAGCTTCCAGCTGTATCTCAAGCCCCAGCTTCCTGAGGCTACATGTTTTGGAGACTACGTGATTCTTTCATCTTCACAAAACTTCTGTGTGGTAGGTGCTATTAATTCCCCACCTTTGACAGACAAGGAAACCAAGCCATGCCCAGGATCTCACCAGAGCCACCTACTTATCCTTCCTCTACCCCTTTCCATTCTCAGCACAACATTTAAGGTAGGTCCTGGAATCATTACATTTTTAGATAAGGAAATGGAGACACCAACTCTCCCAAATCCCTTGCAGTTAGGACCTGACCCCAAAGTTGTGATCACAACTAGCGAATTACCCCCATTTCTCTTCTACTGAGTCCTAACACTAATCTGAAGAAACACTCATGGTCACCAACACCCAGAACCACTGGTTTGCCCAGAAAGCTACAGGATGTATGGAGGAAGAAAACACAACTAGTCAGACTCTATCTCTGGAGGACAAGGGCAGCACAGAGAGTAACAATGCTCAGGGAGAGACCAGGGATAGGAATGGGAAAGCAGGAGCATCTGTAAGCAAACAGGATCCTTGAGCACAACAATAAGCAAAACCGTGAGGCCATGGCCCTTACCTCTTGAGCAGACGCAGCGAAATTAATACATTCAGGCCACCAACCTGGTCCAGCTGAGAACCTGGAGAGGGAGAGGGAGAGAGAGAAAGAGAGAGAGAATGGAATCAAAATCCTGAAGAACTGGTCACAGCCTCCTGTAAGATGATGCACCCCTTGAGCAGAGGGACCCTCGTCCTGTCTCACCATCAAGAGTTGCAAGTTGGTGAACTGTGGATGCAAGTGCCTGGGACTCAGGTCCTCCTGGCCCCATGTTGCGTTCAGTGATCATTTCTGGCCTCTGAACCTCAGTGTCCTCTGAATCTCAGTGTCCCCTTTCTCACAGTGGGCATAATGGTGCCTGCCCTTGTTGAATATGTTTTCCCCATCACACAGGAAGCTCCTTAAAAGGGCAGGAACTGTGTCTTGCAGCCTTAGCATTTGGCAGAAGGCCTGGCAAATTTGAGATGCTCTGTAAGTACATAATAGATGACTGAATGAATAGATGGACGGATGAATTAATTCATTAGAAAACTGTGTATCTCAGAGGACTACTGGGACATTTGAAACAGTTAGTTATTATGAGGTGCCTATGTGCTGTGGGGAGATGGAAATAAAAGTCATCAAAATGTTGTTTATGACTTGTCCATTTGTCCATTTATTTATTCATTTAGTTAAGAAACAGGTTTTTCTAAACTGGCTATAAACCAAGTATAGGGTAGAGACATGGGCTAGGTCTCTGCCTTGTCTTCTAGGGGCTCACAAACAAGTTGGAGAGACAGAATAAAGAGTCAGTGCCAACACAGTGCAGTAGGCAGAGCATGCCAAAGAATCCTAGAGGTCAGGGATGATTTAGAGAGGAAGCAACACCCAAGCCAAATCTGTAAGACAAATAAACTTTAGTCAGACAAGGAGCCAGGGGGAATGCAAGAGTATGTAAGGCTTTTGCCTGCTTAGGGTTCAATGACAGAGTGGGGGAGGATGAGTCTTAAGAGATTATAAGGGCTGCACACTACAGCGTCTCAAATGCCCAGTCCAAGCAGCTGGAGCTTCATCAGCAATGGGGAGGGACATAATGCAGTTTGCCTTTGGAAAGGTCCCTCTGCATGCTGTGTGGAGACAGAGAGGACAGAGGGATAGACAAGAGGTGGGAGACCCATCCTCAAAGAGTGTTCACCACACCTGTCTGCAGCCCTGAAGGAAGGAAGAGTGAGGGTTGGTATGATCCCCATTTTGGAGATGTGGCAGGTGAGGTTGCAGGGGACAGGACTCACTTAGGATCATGTACAGCTTCATGAGGACCAGAGCTGTGAGAGAGCTCAATTCTGTAACCCTCCTACTGAAACCTGGCTTCCTGCTTCCTAGGCAGTTTTGTTGGAAAAGCTGCCTGAATCCGCATAAACTCCGCCTCTGTTTGCTGTGGACATTCAGAGAAGGGGCCATGGACCGTGGGAGAGTTCCTAAAGGAGACAAAATTACAGAGAGACCTTCCCACTGGGCAGGAACTGGTAAGTGGACAGCAAGTGGTAGCTCAGAGAATCAGAGCCCTGTGGGCAGAGCCAGTAAGCCCAGCCCTGTCCAACACCTGTGTGCCCCATGGGTGTGCTCCTGAGAGAAGAGGGGACACTGGGCTCGGACTAGAGTGTTTGGTAGGTCACTTTTCTATCTAACAGTAGACTTACTGGTGCAGATAGGGCAACCAAGGCCCAAGACCAGTCACAGGCACCTGGAATTAGAGGAGCCATCAGAGTTCAGAAGGAGAAAGGAAAAAGATGAACAGAGATTGAGAGAAGAGAGAAAAGAGATGGGGAGACAGAGACAGAAAGAGGAATGAACAGGCAGAGAAGACAGAAAATCCCAGATAAGGTAAGAAAAGAGGGGTAAAAGGAGCCAGGGGTCCCCCAAGCCCCCTACTCCTCTCTCTCCCCCTGGGCCTCCATTCTCAGGATCAGAAGGGGACCAGGACCCTGGTCTCTGGGGCAAAGGAGGGCCTGGGTTTCTCCCCTTCAGGGGATGCTCCCCCTACCCCCACCCCATCCCACTCCCAGCCCCAGAGCTAATCAGCGGCTGTCATCTCCACGGTGAGGTCTTGGTTAAGGAGATTTAGGGCTGGGATCAATAGGAAATTTAAAAATCGATGCAGCGCGCAGGGCAAAATCGATGGCGTTTAATCGCCTTGCCGATTCCCAGTCAAAACAATTAGCCGCGCTGAGTGTTGAACACGGTGGCGACACGGCATTAACCGTCAATATTGGTGTAAGTGATGGCGGGGCAGGCAGGGAATCCCCGGGTCTCAGAGGAGCTGGAAACCAGACAGTGCCTTAAGGCTGGGGTCTTCCCCTGAGGCAGCACCCCACTTTGGCACTTCCTGCTAGCAGGGCCCACACATGCCTCTCTGCCCTCTGCCACCTTCAGCCACAGTGCCCATGGCCAGCACCACCCTGGCCTGCCTGCCTCCAACTCTCCCTGTTCTGCCTCCTGGGCCCCAGATCCCTCTTGTACCAACTGAGAGAGGGAAGAGGACCCCTCTCCCAAGTCAATAACATCTCCAAGTAGAGGCAGTCTCGTGGGGCTGGAAGTTATTTATCATCAGTGCCTTGAGCCTGGGATCTATTTAAAAGATGCCTTCTCCCCACTTTAGAGATGGGCACTCTGAGGAGGGTCAGAGAGGATAGGCAGCTGGTTCAGTTACCAGGCACAGGAAGAGGAAAAGCCAAGATCTGAACTCAAGCATGTGACTCCAAAGCCTTGCTCCTTGCAGCTGCCCCACAGAAGGGGTGGATTCCAATGTTCACAGAAGAAAAGAAGTTCAGGGTAAGGTCCTGGCCCTCAGCTCTCCTCTCAGCCAGGATATATAATGGTTTGTTGTGTCCTGGGGTTGGTCTGCCACCTGCCTGCCAAATCGTGAGCTACTTGAGGATAAGGTGGGGCCTGGCTCTTCTGGGGGGCCCAGAATTGCCTACCACAGGGTATATCCCCACACAGAAACTTGGGACGGGCCTGAGGATGTTGCCAGCTGCCCCTACAAACACAGCCTGCCCACATACAGCCCCATGAAAGGACAGGTAGACAGAGGCCAGCACCCACATACACATCAGTCGCATATCTTCAGCTCAGCAGCCTTAGTGAGAGCTGCCAGTGCTGCCTAACACTGTGCCAGGCATGGTTAGATGCTCTGCAAGTGAGGGCTGTCACAATCCTCACAACTTTTGGTAAGTATCATCTCCATGATACTGCTGAGGACATGGAGGTTCAGAGAGGTGAAGGCACTTGCCCAAGGTCACACAGGCAAGAGGAGCAGCTCTGTCTGGCTAGAATCTGAGAGGCACAGGATGGACAGCAAACAAGATTTAATGACCGCAAGCAAGAGGCTTAGATGCAAGGAGTGGGGCAGGAAGCTGGAGCCTGGATAAAGGACCAGGAGTAGCCCACACAGGGCCAGGAGGCTTCCAGTTCTAGGGTTCTGTGTGGGGAGAGCAGAGGCCTCTGTGACCACCTGCTCCCTGGCGCAGAAGAGCAGGAGGCAATGTGTGAACAGGGGAGGAGGACCAAGGGACGAGCGGGGGATTGATCTGACAAGGTCCTAATCAAATGGTCAATATTGCTGACCTGACCACTTAACCTATTGATAAGCTGGGAAGGATGGAGCAGGCAGTCAGTGGGCTCAGGGAGGGAAGCGTGGTGAGGAAGCGCTCAGGCCTGCATCGCTCCTGGGTCTGAGGGACTGGACGAGGGTGGTTTCTGCAAATGCCCCTGCCTCCCCTCTGCCAGGGCACAGATTTTGTCTGGGGGCTTCTTCTACTCAGGCTGCTCTCTCAGGGATCCTCAGAGCACCCCTGAGTGAGGCTGGAAACTGTCCCTACCCCCTGAGCCAGCTCCAGCTCCCCTCAAGAGTGCTTCAATTTTTCGCACATGTGAGAGACTTCAGGTTTGAGCCTCAATATTTTTATCTGTTAACTGGAATAGTTACAATTGGGAAAGCTGGAAAACAACCCAGATGTCCTATGACTGGACGGAGCAGAAACTGGAACCCTGTGTTGGGATTCCAAGCATCTGCAGTTGTGTGAGTTCTTTGAGTAAACTTATAGGGAGGCTCCTGTTCTAGAAAAAAATGTAGATGGAGAGCTATCAGGAAGTTAGTGAGTTTTTTTAAAATTTAAGTAGACTAAAATGGTAGGCTTTTCTTCATGTCTTTGAATATACTGTTTTCTACAATGAATGTGCATCACACCACGTGTTCTTGCATTTGTAATTGCAAGAAGCAGGGCTAAGCCAGGTGTGAGAACACGTGCCTGTGTTCCCAGTACTTGGAAGGCTGGCCTTGTGCTAAACAGTGAGTTCAAGGCCCGGCTGGACTACAGAGTAAGACCCCATCTCAAAACAAACAAACAAGCCAACAAAAAAGCGGGGCTAATGAACACTATGCCAGCTGGACTGTGGCCAGGTATTCGGGGGCCCACAATAAACACTGCATCTGTGCTCCCCTTTCTTTGCCAAGCTTAACTTATGTCCCCGCTGTGTCCAAGCCCAGCACAGTTTAGTGTCCGCAGGCGTGTGAATGAATTTGAGATCTGATGAATGGAGAGGAGCTCACTTCTGTGGTTTCTGTTCTCAGTAAGTGGACAGCACAGAACCAAGCCAAATTCTGTCTCCTCTCCTCTTTAGGAAACTGGCTAAGAGCTTATAGACATGAGGAACAGCTGGAGGAAAGTGAAGCCCAGAGGAAGGGAAGGGATTTTTCTGAAGTTACTCAGCTAGTTACGACAGAGCCTGGACCAGAAGCTGGGGTTCCTGACTCCAGGCTCACACCATCTGACTGCTAGGAGGAGAAACTCTAAGAGCAAGTGTGCACGCAGACTAAGACAGTGTGTACTTCTGCAGGGCAGATCATGGGGATTATAAAATGGTCCCGCTGCCCCTTGCTGTGTGACTCTGGGAAAGTCGCTTTACCTCTCTGAGCCTGTTTGCTCAAAGAACATGAAGATAATAATATACCTTCCTCATAGTGCTCATATGAGGAGTCAAGAAGACTATGATTATAAGGAACTTGGCAGAGGGCTTGACACAAAGAAAGGGACAAGTGAATGGCAGAAATAGTATGATTATCAGCCACAAGAGAAGGGAAAAGGTGCATTTTGGTAACCTGAGAAAATGAGCACATGCCACGAAAGCATTTGCCCAAATATATTTCCTTTCTGCTTGTCTTCCTTCTTTCCTTCCTTCCTTCCTTCCTTCTTTCCTTCCTTCCTTCCTTCTCTCCATAAGCATTTCTTGAGTCTAACTCTAGGCCAGACCCTGCTCAGGGCTCTGCAATCCAGACGTTCCTATGGGGCTGATAAAGGGGATTTAGGGATGGCTGTGGCTGGGCCCTCGTCTCTGAGAGCTGCTGCCTCAATGACCCTCAAACTGTCCCTCGAGGATTCTGCTGTAAAGAGCCATGGGCCAGCCACCTCCAGGCTGACCAACGTGCTACCACAGTTGTGTATGTGTGTGCACATTGGAGTAGTAAGCTCTGTGCACATGGGTTATGTTCACTTTTGTAATTCACAGCGCCGAGGACCAGGACTGGCATGCTGGGGACACTCCCTGCTCACTTTTTTTCATCCATTTTTTTTTTTTTTTAATGAACAAAAAAGTTCAAAGCACCTAGTACAATGCCTAATACCTGGCAGGTACTCAATAAATAGCAGCTATTATTAGTGTCATCATAACACGTGCAACCACTCTTCATCCCCACAAAAACCTTATTTTGCCGAAGAGGAAACTCAAGGCACGAAAGGAGTGCTGTGATTTACCTACAGCCACACAGCCTAGACGCAAAGCCAGGCATACTCAACCCCACAGCCCGCGGTCCCTCCCTCCTTCTTGGCTGGGTGGCAGGGCCCAACAGGGTGTGAAAGGGGAAGGGTAGTAGCCTATAGGCGGCAAGCAGATGTGGCATTGGGGTTCGGGACAAACTAGAGTGAGGGGAATGCTGGGAATGAGCTGGGTGCAGAGGAAGGAAGCATGCAGGCCCAGGATGACTCTGGCAGGAGGTAGGCTGGTTTGACAAGGTCCCCCACAGCCCTGGGAGGTACAGACCCCAGAAAGTAAGCTCTTTGACTCTTGTCTGTCACTGAAAACATCCTCCAGAATTGCACCAGGCAAATGGGATGACAGGGCATCTGGCTTCAGTTCATCTGACGAACATCCACTGGGCACGTACTATGTGCACTGTACTAGGCACTGCAGATAGAGTTATGAACAAGACAAAATTTCTGCCCCCATGGCAATAAACTTCTAGTGGAGAAGGAGATGCAGTAGACAAAAATAAATACTTAAGAGCCAAGAAGGCAAGTAAAGTAAATAGGGATGGGTTATAAGATGATGTTATTATAGACTGAGTGACCAGGAAAGACCTGCAGCAAAGGTGGGTTTTGAGCAGTAGCCCAAATAAGTGCAGGTAAGAGCTCTCCTGGCAAAAGACACAAATACAAGTCCCTGAGGAAAGAACGAGGTTTAAGAGACAGAGCTGCGCATAGTGGTGCATGCCTATAATATAGGAGGCTGAGGCAGGAGGATTGCTGCAAGTTCAAGTCCAGCCTGGACTCCACAGTGAGTTCAAAGCTAGCCTGAACTACATAGTGAAACCCTCTCTTGGGAAAAAAGAAAAGGAAAAAAAAAGTTAAGGAACAAGAAGGTGAGTGGCTTGAGCTTCTGGAACCAGGAAAAAAGGGTAAAAGTTGAATAGGCAGACAGGCACCAACTCAACTCACATAGGGCTTGTAGGCCAAGAAAAATATTTTTCTAAGTGTGAGAGAAGAATGACAGGTTCCATCATCGTGGCAAATGAGGTTTGTCTCACCTTCAAAAACCAGGCTCCACCTTCACCCCATCTCCATATCTCCTGTGGAGCCTTCTGACCTATTCGATCTCCAGAAACAAGCCCAAAAAGTCTTTGATACATCCTTGGGGTTCCCGATAGAGCTTCATCAAAGTCAGCCTCTCAGACTAGGGAATAGGAAGAGTCTGACTCATCTATGTACTGTGGCACTTCGCTCAGGGCTGGCCACAGGAGGCCTCAGGAATCTGTAGGGTGTCCGTAGTTGCTAAGGGGGACTATAACTCTGACCCCAGCCCTAGCAAATCTCCATTTAAGGGCAAATTGTACTTTGTTCAACTCCTGCCAGTAGTCAAGAGATGGGGCCAAGAGCCAGGAGAGGCAGTCCATGCCACCTCCCTGGTCAAGCCTTGTCCAGGGTTGCCAGAGTGGACAGTCATGGTGGGACCTCAGGACTGGTGACCTACTCACCAAATCTCTTCCTCCAGGGCCTCCCTACCCCATCCTTCCTCATTTAGTTCCAAGGGATTCCCACCTGGCATAGTACCCTGGTATGGCCCCTCCTTGAAACCTTTCCATGGCTGCCCAGTACACCCACAGTAAATCCTGAGCCTCATAGCCTTTCCCAGTCATGTCAGAGCTCCTTTCCCCACTCCTGACATCCAGCAACCCTGAGCTTCCCTGAGCAACCCTGAGCTTGGGGACATTCTTCGTGCGTTCACATCTCCATATCTGTGCATGGTGAGTGCCTCCATGTAGAAAGCCCTCTGCCCCCTCTTCCCCTGCAACCTATTCATCCTTCTCCAAGGCCTCCCTTATGGACTCTCCCTCAGTGCTGCCCCAATGCATTCTGTGTACCTCCATCAGAGCCCAGAACCTGCGTCCAGGGTGGAGGGTGCCTATTTCCTGCCTAGGGACACATCCAGAAGAGTTTTCTAGGGGGGCAGATATGGCACAGCAAGATGAGGGTGGGAATATCTGAGTCCTACATTACTTATGCCTGTGTGGCCTTGATGGATTTCAGGAAGGAAATATGTGCATATTTAACATTTGTGTGTGTGTGTAACACTAAGTGTAAATGTCACTTCCTTTGAGGTGTTACATCTGACCCATCAGTCTAAACGAGGCTCCTCCATGATCCTCCTACAGCGCATCAGACTTCTTCTTCCCAGATGTTATTATTGTTAAGGTCCGATCAGTGCTGGTCCTGTTGGCTCAGAGCAAGGCACAGGTCTGTTTTTGAAACCTTGTCCAGGGCCTCCCCACCCCATCCTTTCCCCAGCCTCTAAGCCACAGCCAGGTTCATGTAAAGGCTGAGGCCCCATATGATGAGGGAATTCACTAAGTAAACATTTTCAAACTGTGCATCTACCCATTTTCATTTCACTTGAAGGAGGTGAGGTTAGAATGGGCAGTGTTTCGCCCTGTAACTCAGGGTGTGTCTGTTTCAATCGCCTTGTGTGGCTTTCCCATGGGATCTCTGACTGTGGCCAGTGTACACTCATGGGCATGTGGGCTTGGAAGCTGCCAAATATCTGTTTTTGTACATTTTCTGTTGAAAAAAACTTCACATGAGGAGCACTCTGGCATTGCGTATTTGTCTTGCCCTATAATGTCTCCACACCTACATACCTGCATAGAAATCTGGGTGTTCATACCTGTGTGTATGTGCTTATCCTTGTCTCTAAATCTGGTGTGTCCGTTTACGTAGCTCTGTGGACACACACACAAATGTCTGTATGGATCTGCATGCTTAGCACCAGTGCATTTACTAAGAGAATCTCTGACAGAAGGCATGCCTACCGAGGTCTCACATACATGTCTGTCACATGTTTCAGAATCTGACATTGCATGGATATCTATTTCATTTTTTATGCATCTGTTCAAGACTTACATGGCCTCTCTAGTTAGGAGAGTGATATGCATGTGTATGCTGTGCATGTGTGCATGCACCCTCGTGTGTGTGTGCCAAGGAGTGATACGGTCACATGTATACCTATATGTCTTTCTTCCCTTGGCTGGTACTGCCTTCCCAGTCTGGACAAGTAGCTCTTCTCTATCTCTCTTCCCCACCCATGCTCATATGAGCTGTGTGGATAGGGAGGGGGCCGGGGTGTCAGCAAGCTCCTGTGTCACAAGGTTAATTTCTCTGCAGCCAGGCAGGCTTGGCCCTGAGGGGAGTGGTGGGGGAGGGGCTGGTCCCCACAGCCCCTCTGATAAATATGTATTTGGGGCTGCTATGCTCAAAGGTCATGGGGGGAGAGGGAGGAGGAGGGGTGATCTGCACTGTCGGCCTGCTGGGTCCCAGCCGAGCTTAGCATGGGTTATGTGACCCACTCCAGAGGGACAAGGAGATTCAAAGAGATTCCCCCTTCATCCGGCTCTGGCCCACTCCACCCACAGCCATGCTCAGCAGGAGATGCTGTTGTGGACACACAAATATTCAAACTTTACAGCAGGCAAGCACACAAGCCCTCGCCCCCAATATCCAGACAGAGGCTCAAACAAATGCACAAAGACAGCTTTGTGGGCCACCAGATGCATGGACAGCTGAGAGTCCAAAGTCACACCCACCTTTTGCCCCTACCTCAACCTTCACCCCAATGCCAATAGATGTGTGTGCATATGTATATAAAAGCACACAAGAGTCCATAGCATCTCACAATGAGAAGTATCTCTATATACTCAATACACACACATGTACACATACACACACACACGGACATGGACACAGACAGATGCATGGACACAAAGGTGCACAGGATCCAACAAAAAAGGTCCCTGAGCACTTTATGGGTGGGTAACACACATACACACAAAAATGCATAACAAGTGTGCTGGAAACAAAGTTCTAAAGGGATAGGCATAATTTAACAACTGCAGCTAAATGTACAAACACACACACTCGCACCTACAAAGACCCCATGGCACCTATCTGAGGCAGGATGTGTGGTGGAGCCAGGCCGGGGAACCCACCCTGCTGCAACATAGCCCTGCTCAGGCCCTTCCCCACTGAGGTGAGAAGAGCTGCCTGCTCTCTGGTCCATGGCCCCCCAGCCAGCTTCAGCCAAATGCGCCATCATTTGTCCAGCTCTGAGTCACATCAATTGTCGAGCCTCCCCTCCTCGCTGGCCAGCCATCTCGACCATCAGCGGCCTCGGCCATTAGCTGGCTCCTGCCTTTGGCCTGCATTTGTTGAGTCTCCCTTACCTGGAAGAACCATCCAGATCAATAGAGCCCTTTCGGAGTCCGCCTGACCCTTTCTCAAGGAAGTCGGATGTACCCTGTTGTGTGATCCTCGGCCCATGCCTCAGGGCAACCCCTCTCCTCGGCACACTTGCTCAGGCTGTCATTCTTCAATGACTGCTAGCCACAGTGGTTCTGGTAGATTTCCAGGCTGTGTGTTTGAGTGTGTGTATGTAAGTCTGCTGTAGAAATGTGTTTATGGGTGGTAGGATAGCTATGGCTGTGCTTTAAGTCAAAAGGAGTGTGTGTGTGTGTGTGTGTGTGTGTGTGTGTGTGTGTGTGAGAGAGAGAGAGAGAGAGGGAGAAAATGAGGGGTTAGGATGTCAGCAGCTGTGCTTAAAATCAGAGTGTATAAGTACATGGTTGTGCATATGGGGACACAGAATGGCAAAAGCTGCGCTTCACATGGCTATGCATCCATGCGTATGTATGTGTGTATGAGCATGCATGCTTTAATGCAGAAGTGATTTGGTGCATAGATCTGAGCTTGGTGTGGGGGGCTATGGGGAGCTGTGTCTGTCTTGGGCATGAGGGGACAGTGCAGTACAAGCACCAGTTTCTCAGGCAGTTGTGAGCAAGTGGAGTATGTCTCTCAGACTCTGTTGCCTGTTCGTGAAAGTGACAGATGCTGCCTCCCCGGCCTCACTGCGGCGGATTAAGTCTGAACGCCACATGAGTCTGCACCCCGGGTGGGGGAGGGTCCCCAGCCTGCTCTTACACTCGTGTGTGTGGGCTGCATCCCTGTACATTATAGGATCCTGGGGTGAAGGCTAAAGTACTGCCCTTATTGGCTTTTGTGAGGGACACCAACATAAATGTCCCTGTGTGTGTGTTCACATGAGCACATACTTGCTCGCATACTAGACTACGTTGTCCAAAGCACAATATTATGAACTCGTGTGTGTATGTGTGACAAACTAAGTGCATGACAACTCCCTAGCTGAATCCAGTCCAAACTTCTCAAGAAGCACCTCCATAGATGGGGCCTTGCTATACAAGGCCAACCTCTTCTCTGAGGGCCATGCCCCTGGCCTGGGCTGCTTCCTCCCCATTTTCCTTGACCATCCTGATGCCCTCCCACTGCTCCTCCTTCCTCAATGCCTGACCATCTTCAAAGATCCATCCACAGTCTAAACCCATATTCTTTCTCCAGATTCCTAGTGATCCAGAAGCTCCCTTTGTGCTCCCAAATCATGTACCCAAAATGTTTTCTAAGGCTGGGATTGGTTCCACTCCAGAGTTCAAGCCCAAGTCGGTTGGTGGTTGTTGCCTAACAATGGTTTTCAAGTAAGGCGAGATCATACTACCCTCAACTGATCACATCAGGAAAGTTGGTGTACTTCATTCATTCAGCGATTCATGTCACAATAAAGACCTATTGAATGCAAAGACTTTATATGTGGGGCCAAAACCTCTAAACTCTCTGAATGTGTCAAAGCTAGGAAAGCTGCCAGCTCCAAGTATCTAAGGAAATTGGGCAGGTAGGTGAGTGGAGGAAGGTGCATTTACCTCCCAAAGCTATCACATCCATCTTAAAAGGTGGCACAGGACTTACTGGGAGGAATTCAGCCTCGTGAACTCCTCCATAACCCTGTTTTTGAACAAGCCCATCCCCAAACCAGAGCAAGCTCAGCCATGCTCATTTGCAAGCTTTCCCTTCACAATACAAAGCAAGATTCAGGCCCTTGAAATCCCCACTGAGCTAGTAAGGCATCCATCCACCTGACCAGTCTTGGGAGACAAGTCTGTGGATAGACTTCTTAGGGAGCGAGGAAATAGGGGATGGGTCAAAGCCAGTGAACGGAAATGGTGCCGGGACAGCTAAGGGGAGCAGGATAGATCTCTAAGGATGAAGTTCAGCACCAGGATCTGAAAAATCTTGGTTCTATCACCAGCTTAGGGGCTTATGGGATGAGTAAATAATGTGGGTCTCAGAATCCTCATCTGTAAAAGGGGCACCATCAGGGTTACTGTAAGAGTTGGGAGTGTGCGAGGGGCATCACCATCATCATTATTATTATTAGGTCAGGAGGTATTGGGCCCAAGGGGAAAATGATAAGTGATATATTTAGAAGAATAGACCCTGGTATGAAGAGGTGCCACACCCATTATCGTCTAACAGTTCTCAACCATTTCTATCCTGAAACCAGCTCATGCTGGACAAGCAAACTGTTCCTTTGCCCCCATTGATGTCCAAGAAGTCACTAGCATGGCCATTTGTCCCCACCTCCTGATAGGTCATGCCCTTATACATCATGATCATACACCAGGAGTACGATAAGCTCTACCTAGTGGGTGCTAAGGTTTGGACCCCTGCTTGGTTTGTCACATTGGTGAGGAAAGAGATTCTGGCCTATAAACCCTGCATGGAAGGACAGAATGTGTAAGAACCAAATGGGAGGTGGCCTGGCGTGACCACTGATGAGTCCACTGGAAAAAAAAATCTGTCTGGCTTGCCATCTAGAATGTATAGACTAACAAACTCTATTACAAACACGATCACACACACACACACACACACACACACACACACACGTACTTCCTGTGGCTGAGTTCCTTCCCCACCATGGCCCCACCACACATCACAGATATTTTCTATTTTCCCCATAAAGACTGGTGGACAGAAGTGAGGGTTACCAAGGGCCCCAAGGACAGCTCTGTAACCTGCTAAGGGACTGGCCAGCAACCTCAGGAAATCAAGGGTCTGGAGCTGCCCAACTAGTATGGCTGAGCCTCTGTCCAGCATTCCCTATAAGTCAGGAAGTAGACATGGAATCCTACTACTAGCAACTGGAGATGCTGTCTATGGCCCCGAATGACTTCCTTCCTTGCTTCTCTCCCCACGACATGGGACGCTTTGTTACTACAGAAGAGCCAGAGAAGGCTTGGTGGGTTGGCAGACTGTGAGCAGGGGAGATCTTTTCTTGTTTTGTTTTCTTGAACCCAGCTTGAGTTTGCTGTGCAAGCATGCTGTCAAACCCACCCATTCACCCACAACTTCGGTGCCTGCACACGTCCCTCAGTATTCTACCCAGACCCTGCTTCACAAACCGTCACACTCTTAGCCCAGGCACACACACAGACCCCTAACAATAACAAAAATAATAACAGCTCCAAGCAGAAATAGCACTTTCACATAGGTGACTTTCTTTAATATGTACTTTCGTGTACATACACTACATTCAGACCTAGTACGCATACACAGAGCTTCTATTCCAAACACGCTGAACATAAGTGTCACATGTCCATTGCTGATGCTAGACTCAGCACAGACCTGCACACGCGAGGATGCTTCCACATAGAGTAAGAGGGGTCCTGAGTATATACACACAAGACAAGGGCGAAACCAGTTCAAATATATGCACAACAGTCTCTTATATGTGTAGTACCCATGATGGGGAACCCAGGTACCCCAACACCCCCCCACTGAAAACATCACGATTCTACACCTTTCGCTCCTCATTTTGATAAGGCTCCCAAGCCTTGCACATACTTAGTCCTTTCTAAACACCTCTTCCTACGCATACAGGCCTTGTACACCTGCACACTGCCGCCATGGTCTGACTCTGTACATACTAGCCCCCCCACTGCGCACCGACTCTACACTCTCCAGTCATAACCTGGGGGTTGGGAAAACAAATTCACCTGAAAGACTAAAAGACTAAAAGCTGCTGAGTTAAGTGACTGAGTCTTCCTCTAAATCTAGGACCTATTCTCCAGTTCCCCGGACCCTAGGATGGAGGAAGAAAGTGGGGAGTGGTCATTAAGCCAGAGCTTTCTCTTGGGTTCTTCTACATGGAACTCAAAGCTCTAAGGACCCTCTCAGGTGGATTACACCCCCCAATTTCCTCTCCTTTCCCTTCCCCACTTCCAATCTGTGTTATTTTCTTCTCTGTCCACACCCTCCTCTCTTAGTGGGCTGAGTCCATAGCCATGAGCCCTGACTTAAGACCTTCCCCTCCCCCTCCCACACCCCAGTGAGCACCCATCAGGACCTCACCAGAGACCAGAAAGAAATAGGGGTAGCTCTAAGGCCCCCAGTTTGGGACGGGGGTAGAAATACAAGGGATTTTGGAATAGAGGTCAGGCCCTGGTGAGAAGTTAGAGGGTTCTGGCCTTTGCACAGAGCCCCTCTCCCTGGCACCCTGTCCAGTGCTGATGCTGCAAAAGTGATAAATAAAGGAAACTAAGGGAGGGGTAGGGGGCTGGAGGACAGGAGAAATGAGTGGCAGGCAGGAAAGAATAAAAGAAAAGGGACAGGGGGAGGGAAAAAGAGAAAAAGAAAGAAGGGCAGTGGAGAGAAGGGAGAGAGAAAAAAGAAGAAAAACTGAGAGGAGGAGGAAAAGGCTTTCAGTGAGTAGAGGAAGAGAGCAAAGCAGGAAAACAGGGAGAAAGAGAAGGCAATAAAGAAGATAGAGAGAAGGGAGGTGAGAAAGGACATGAGAAGGGGAAGAAAAGAGAAGGTAGCAAAGAGGCACAAGGAGGCAGCCGAAGGGGTTCCTCAAGTTACAGACTTTGCCCAGAGAACTGAGGGGTGCATTGTAGCTCCCCAACATCACTCTGGGGCCAGCAGCTCCGCTTTCCTCCTCTCTTCCTGCCTTAGACGCCACCGCCACTCTGACGCTCCGTGCCCCATCCCAACTGATGGCTCTCCCCTTTTCCCACCCTTCCTGCGGTCCAGGCGCCCCTTTCCTTTCTCTCACCCCTCCTGCCCACCCCCAGCCCTTCCTTGTTCCCCGTGCCCTCTTACCTCTCCCCCCCATGCACCCTGCTTGCTTCGGAGCTTCAGATAGCATCACCAACCAATATCCTCACCATCATCACACTAAACCGGCCCCCACACCCCCGGGAAGGGAGGAGGAAGCAGGCAGCAGCACTGCCACCAGCCCTTACCCCCCTTCATTTTCTCCACAGTCACCCCTTCCTCAAATGCAGGATCAAAATGGGGGTCCCACCCAGCCCAGAGCCTCCCCGAAGCACCGCAGCCAGCCGAGAGCAGATGCACTTCGCCTCTCCTCTGATTTCGCTCCTTTTTGTGTTCGGTGCCCCCAGCAGCGATGTCTTTTATTTTCATCATCTTTTTATTGCTATTGTTATTTCTTTTTCTTTTCTTTATTTTTTTGGCCTGGGGGCGGCAGCGACGTAGCACCCACTGCCTGTCTCCTCCGTGGGCTCCGGGGCTGTCTCCGGCTCTTTCTCTCCTCTGCGCTCTTCTGCCTCCCTCCTTTCTCTTCTCTGTCTCGGCTCTCGCTCCTCCGTCCCTTCCGCTCCGTCCTCTGCCTGCTGCCCTTTCCTCTCTCTACTGCCTCTCCCTCCAAGCCTCTCCCATCCTTCTGCCCCTTTCCCCCTTTTTTCCTTCCTCCTCACCTCCTCTCCGTCCCCATTTCTTCCCATTCCTACCCCCCATCTCTCTTTGGTTCCCTCGCTGCCACCAACAGCAAGCCAACTCCCCCACCCCCAGCTCCCAAATAATAAAAATACCCAGCCAGGGGGCAAAGCTCCGGCGCCGGGCGCCGGGAAGGAGGCGAGAGGGCCGGGGCCGCAGGAGCAGCGGCAGCCGGAGCGCGGTGCGGAGCGAGCGGCGCCCGTCCGGCTCCCGCCCGGAGAGCTCTCTGCAATAGGCCGAGCCGGCTGCATTAAGCTTCTTGCAATCAATAAAGCGCGGGTCAGATTATGCAAAGCGCAGATATTAATATGCAAAGTTTTAAAGATTTTTAAATGGAAGGGCGAGCGCGGCGCGGGCGGGCGGGCAGGGGCTGCGAGGGGAGAGGGAGGAAGGGAGGGCTGGCGGGCGGGCGCGCAGGCGAGCTGGGGAGAGGAGGAGGCTGCCCGCCGCCCGCTCGGCTGCGCCGCGCCGCCTTGCCTTACCGCTGCTCCCATCGGTAGGCGCCGCTGTCTTCGCCATGCGCGTCAGCTGCACGGCTCCGAGGGGATGGCCGAGGAGGAGCCGCCGCCGCCAACGCTACCCCCGCTCCCGCTCCCGCTCCCGCGCCCGCTCGCTGCCTGCTGCTGGCGCTGCTCTGGCCGCTGCTCCTCGCCCGAGCTGCCGGCGCGAGCCCAGGCGCGCGCCATCCCCGGCTCCCACCTTGTCCCCATGGCAACCCCGGGCCCAAGGATGCTCAGAGAGAGCGCGAGCGAGGGGGGAGGGAGAGGGAGAGGGCGGGGAGCGCAGGGGACACGGAGGCAGGGAGCGGCCGGAGACCCACAGAGACACAGAGACGCACAGAGACAGAGACACAGAGATACTCAGAGACACACAGAGACAGAGATACTCAGAGACAGAGAGACGCAGAGATACACTAAAGAGAGACAGAGCCAGAGAGAGAGAGAGGTGGGGAGTAGAGGAGGGACAGGGAAAAAACAAGGAGAAGCCCCAGACGCACAGAGACTCACAGAGATACCAGAGACACAGAGATACACAGAGACACAGAGACAGAGGAGAAAGGAAAAGGGGCAAGGAAGTAGAGGGAGACTGAAAGACAGAAGGAACCCGGAGTCCCAGAGACTCACAGAGACACCCAGAGATAGAGAGATGGTCAGTGCAGAGACACAGAGACACAAGGAAACAGACACGGGGAGGCAAGACAGAAAGAAGTGGAGAGCAGGGGGAGGCTCAAGGGCAACGAGAGTCCCTAAAAGCCAGTGACTCAAAGAGATACCCAGAGACAAAGAGGAAAGGAAGAAGGGAGAGGGCTGGTAAACAGGGGACATGGAGGCAGAGAGGTGTCCAGAGACACACAGAAACACAGGGATGAGGACAGGGCAGGGAGTGTGGAGCAGATGGGTACACAATCACACAGAGAGGTGCCAAGAGCCCGAGACACCCAGAGACAAAGAGATAAGAAAAATCGGTCCATGGAGAGAGATTGAGATTTTTCACAAGAGACAAAAGAGATAGAGGGGCATAGAGATAAGAGAGATAGACGTGCCAGCATCAGCACAGAAAAAACCCACAGAGAGAGAGAAAAAAAAGAGAGAGAAGCAAGACACAGTTGGAGAGATACAGAGATAGGAAGATACAGAGACAGAGAGACACACAGAGTACGAGACACAACTGTGCAAGCAGAGAGACATGAAGAGCCTCTGAAAGAAAGGGATATGCAATGCCAGAAAGACATTAATGGAAACCAAGAGATACCAAGACAGAGAGGCAGAGAGAAAGACACAGAGAGAGAGAGAGAGAGAGAGAGAGAGAGAGAGAGAGAAATAATTACTGAGCAGAGAAATATGCATAATCTAAGACAGACCTGAGAAACAGATAGAATGAAGTGTGCAAAGAGATGAGACCAAGATATTTAAAAAAAAATGAAGAGACAGAGACTTAGAGAATCAAAATTATGCAGAGAAACACAGAGACACACATGGACAGAGACTGCCAGAAAGAGACAGGAAAGGAGAAATCTAAAGAGACACAGAGTGATATGACCAGATGGAGACAGCCACTGGAAGAGGCTTTCTGGTGGGCAGAGATTCAAAGGGAGATACAAAACAGAGACAGGAAGAGATAAATAGACATAGAGAATGAGACCTGGGACAGCCCAGAGAGAGCAGAAGAGCAGGCTGGGGGTAAGAGCAGACTTCAGAAGGAGACAAGAGGGTCTAGGGGTGCACCAAAAGGAGAGGGCACGTAGGAAGGAGAACAGCAGAGAAGGGAGGGGAGGGGCGAGGAGGTAAGAGAGGAGGGCAATGCACCTCCCCTGTGCCAGGCACAGTACTGCTAAGGGACGGATGGGGAGGAAGGAGAGGAAAGCAGACCAGGAAGGGGTCCTGGGCCAGGGAAGGTCTGCGCAGAGTCAGAGGCGGGAGCAAGGCTCCTGCCCCCTGCTGGCAGGGGTGCAGTGGTGCAGAAGGAGGATGGGGCAGCAAGTGGTACCCAGACCTGAGAAGGGGTTTGGTGGGGAAGAGGGGAGGAAGGGAGGAAGGGGAGGAGGAGGAGGACATGAGTATCGCTGAGTGATCTCAGCTTAGCAACTGAAGCTGCCCTTTGCTTTGTTACCGATGCAGCTGCCCCACGTGTACTGAGTGGGCACAGGAGACACTTGTAACATGTGCGTGAGAGAACATGAGAATCACCGACTGCCCACGTGTACAGACAGGGAAGGCTCCCGGGACCTACACTGCAAGTGCGCAACAGAAATAAATACAGGAAACACCTACCCCGCGGGCGCAAAAAGTAAGTACCTGGGACCTGTGCTGCTTGTGCATAATAGACACATAAGTACCGTACCTACTACTCCCCATACAGAACAGCCTCTTGGGACCCATACTGTGTGCACAATACAAATGAATGCAAGAAATATCAACCCTTGTGTATATAAAGTAGGTACAAGGACTTAATGTGGCACGTGCATAATACCTGTTTAACCACTGAGAGTCCCTATACGGAGCAAGCTCCTCAATGTGTACACAACACAAATATCCCACTTGTACACAAACCAGGCACATGGGGCCAACAGGGCATGAACGTCTGGCACACAGAACCACCCAAAAGCCACACATCAAGCAGCTTCCCAGGAAACTACCCACACGGTGCGCACATCACAAATTCTAGAAGTACCCCTTTCCCTACGCCTAGAAAGCAGACACACCAACCTAACAGACCTACCTGGTAGAAACATAAATAGACACCCACAAGCAGGTCCTGGGAACCCACAGCATATGTATAACACACCTGAACATGAGAAATACCTAGCCAGGCATAGTAGTGGATGCCTGTAATCCCAGCATTCTGGGAGGCTGAGACAGGGAGAGCCCACCTTCAAATCCAGCCTGGGCAACTTAGGGATTTAATGAAACCCTGCCTCAAAATTTTAAAAAAATTGAAAAGGGTTGGGGATGTAACTCAGTGCAGAAGCCCTGAGGTCTATTCCCAGTACTGAAAAAAAAGGAGACACCCCACTATGTCCTGTTTCCTGCCTCACCCTCAGCATCTAAAAGGACCAGCACAGAGGAGGTTCACCTTTCTAAGAATCACCAAGTGCATAACGGCAATTATGCACAAAATACAAGTACACACTAAGCATATGTGTATATATATATATCAATGTTAAGGAGCTTAAAGAGTTTATTTGACCAGGGTGTGGTACACATACCTGTAATCACAGTACTTGGGAGGCTAAGGCAGGAGAATCATAAATTCAAGTTCTGGGCCAGCCTGGGTAACTTAGTGAGATCCTGTCTAAAAAACAAAAAGGGCTGGAGATGTAGCTCATTGGTAGAGCACTCCTGGGTTCAATCCACAGTATCAAAAAGAAAAAAAAAAAGGAAAGAAAAAGAAAGACCAGGAAGAAAGGGAGATCCTGAGGACAGAAGCAGATGCGAGGAAGGAGGAAAACAAAGATGGGAAGTGGATGGGTAGGAGAGAAAGGAGGTGACACTAGGAAAGGGAGGGATGTAGGGGAGTGGGGGCTGACAAGAACGGTGAGAACAAGGTGTGGTGGCACAGGCCTGTAATGCCAGCACTTGGAAGGCTGAGAGCAAGAGGATCACCATGAGTTTGAGGCCAGCCTGAACCACATAGCAAGACTCTGTCTCAAAAAATGAACAGAAGGAAGGAAGGAAGGTTGGAGGGAGGGAGGGAAGAAAGGAAGGAAGGAAGGAAGGAAAGAAGGAGGAGGGGAGGGGAGGAAGAGAAGAAAGGAGGGAAAGAGAGAAGGAGAGCAGGGTGAGGGTATCAAGAAGAAGGAAGGAGCCTGGGAAGGGGCAAGAGGAGGTGGGATAAAGAGGGAGGGTCAAAGGGAAAGAAATAAGATACAAAGGCCCTTCGGTATAAAATGTAGATTCCACCAAGGGCCTCCCATGGGAATGTGTTTGAGTCGGAGGAGGAAGAGGGTAAAGGGAAGTGAAAGAGAAAGGAAGAGAAATGATAACCTAGCTCCCAGGATGGGGTAGCTCCCTTCTTAATCCTAAAAGGGGCTCCGACAGAGGGCCCCTGGGACATTAAGAAAGGCACACAGAGGTGGGAGAGGGTCCTAGAAGAGAGCTCAGTGGTGTAGAGACTTCCAAAGGCTAGAAGGTGACTGGAGTGGGCAATGGGGGCTGAAATCAGGAATGGAGAACTGAAGGTAAGGGAAACAAGTTAGAAAGGGGCAAGGGAGCTGGAGCCTGCTACGTGGAGATAGCAGAGTGAACTTGGATCAGCTGGAGTTGGGCACAGAAGCCGCTGGCATCTTGCATATGGGCCCTTCCTTCTGTACATCTGTTTCCAAAGCCTTCCTAGATTTGCTCTTGCAGGGCATTAGGTTCAGTTCTATTTAACATGTCCTGAGCACCACTATGTGCTAGCACCATGCTGTGAGCCAAAGAAACAAAGGTAAACAAGATATAACTCTGCCCCCACTGAAATTCTCATCTAGGGAGGAAAGCAACAGTACATATGTAGTTACTAATACACATGGCCACATAGTTGAATTTCAAAATCTAGATGAAAAAAGCTAAACACAGACTTCTTACCACAGAATTCCATTTGTATGAAATTCTAGACAGAGGAAAACTATTGTGACAGAAAAGCAGTTCAGGGTGAAAGGGGTTGAAGGAGAAGGGGACCAACACCAAAGGCACAGGAAGAAATTTTGGGGTTAATGAAAATGTCTGAATGATGATTGTGGTGGTGGTTACATGATTTTCTGTGTGCGTAAACCCATCACACTATATATTTAAAATTAGTGAATACAGGCAGGCATGGTGGCACATGGCTGTAATTCCAGCACTCTGGCAGGCTGAGGCAGGAGGATCTCAAGTTCAAGTTCAGCCTAGACAACCTAGCAAAACCTTGTCTCAAAAAAAAAAAAAAAAGGAAAAAGTGCTAGGGATGTAGCTCAGTGAGAAGGCCCTAAATAGATGGATAGATAGATAGATAGACGATGGATAACAATAAACCTGATCACAAATAAGCAAGTGATTGCAAGTCAGAACATCGAGATAGGGATGCTATCTGTGAGAGGCAAGAAGAGGAGGGGGCAGTGAAGGAGGACTTCTGGGAAAAGGTAATATCTGAGACCAGAACTGAAGGATAAGGGGGAGGTGGGGTGGGCAAACGTTTCCATAGAGAAAGAATTTTCACATGGAAGCAGGTTAAAAACTTCAGAATGTTGCCAGGAGTAGTGGTGCATGCCTGCAATCCCAGCACTTGGGAGGCTGAGGCAGGAGGATCGCCCTGAATTTAAGACCAGCCTGGGCTACACCATGAGTTTCAGGTCAGCCTGGACTACATAATGAAACCCTGTCTCAAAAAAAAATTTTTTTTCAGAATGTTTTGAATACAATATGTAAAGTAGGATTAACAAGAAATGAGAACATTAAGGTCCAAAATTCAAATCCATGGCTCTTGTAAGTATGTTGAATAAAACCCACCCACATCCTCTGCAGCCCAGGAGAGAGGAACTATAAAATAGGACTGGGATTTTGTGATCTGCCCCCTGTCCACTCCACAAAAAGGCTCTCCTTCCCCTTGGCCTTCGCAGAATTTCTTCTGTACTTCTTTCACTTGGGGATGCCCCACCCGCACCGGGAAACATCCTTTGCTGTGGACCAAGCCCCTAATCCCTCTCATTTCCAAGGTTGCAGGCCCAGTGAATCCATTCTCCCTGGATTCCACGGGGCCACTGCCCCCTGGTGGCTGAAGCAATGTATTACTGAGGACGAAAGGACCACTTCAAGGCCAGGCCCAGTCTCTGCCCTTCCTAAAGCCAGTGTAGGCCACTCACAACGCTGTCCCTGGTCCCCAACAGACTAGTCCTTGCCAAACCTAACAAGCACTTTTCAGTCCTACCTGTCTCTCCTTCTCTGCAGCACTTGGCAACAGCCATCATTTAAAAGGCCTCTTAGCATCTAAGAAATTATTCTTGTGGTACTGGTGTCTGGGCTGCTCCCACAGGGTGAATCACCTCCCTTCTCTATTCTGATCATCTTAAATTTGCCTCCAGTTTAGCTCTCTGTCCTAAGATGCAGCTACAGTATGCAGCCACCTCTAGAGGTCCCCAAAACTCTTCAAAAATCGTTCCATCTAAACATGTCATCTTCCTCAACCCCACACCTGGCTTCTCTCTCCCTGCAGTGACACCTCCATCCAGTCTGACATTTAAGTCAGTAAATGGTCCCCATTCCAGACCTGCTCCTTTTCCTCACATTCACTTCCCCAGTTCACATATATCCTTAACATTAAAACAAACTTCATGACAGACCAATTTTCAACAGG
This sequence comes from Hystrix cristata, assembly GCA_004026905.1. Taxonomy (NCBI): domain Eukaryota; kingdom Metazoa; phylum Chordata; class Mammalia; order Rodentia; family Hystricidae; genus Hystrix; species Hystrix cristata. Next base: position 41,000 of record PVJO010006199.1, on the reverse strand, counting down.
CATTTTCTTATAATACAATAATTTCATACAGCTCAGCCTCATATTTCTCAAATCAATCTCCTCTTCTGGTCTCTGCTCCAGTGCCCTAGTTCAAGACTCTCCTACTCCTGCCTAACTACTGCAACTACTCCCCACCTGGCCTCCCAGCTTCCAGTTCTGCTGGTTAGTCCATTCTCCACACTAGACACAGACTAACCTTTCCACAATCCGAATCTGATCCTTGACAGACACTTTCCTGCTTCAAACTCTTTCCAGGGGTTCCCGGTGATGACAAGACAAAAGCCAAACTCCTTAGCCCACTTTTGAGACCCTTCACAATATCTGGCTCCTTCTTCCTGCCGAGTGACTTCCACGATGCACTTTATACTCCAGTCATACCAAACCACTACCTCTTCTTCAAATCTGTCCCCTCTTACCTCCTGGTTTTTGCACGTGCTGTTCCCTATAACTGGAATGCTTTTCCCACTCTCTCCTCCTGGCTAATTTCTGCTCAACTCCAAGAACCAGCTCATTTATCATATGCTATATGTGAACCTCCAGTTGATACACTCACCTATTCAGTACACATTTTGAGACGCTATTTATGTACAAATGCTATGGAAGGTACCAGGACACGAAGGGGAATGGGATCCAGTTCTTGCTATCATGAGTCCACAGTCCAGTAAGAGAGACAAATGCATATAAAAATCACAATAACACAATCTTCCAGGATACAAAACTAGCCTGGAAGAAGTTTCTTGAGTCTTAAAAGGAAAATAGTCCTCCTAAAGTGGGAAAGGGGCATTAGAATCAAAGAGAACAGGGATAGAGGATTTAGCTCAGTGGTACAGCACTTGCCTAGCAAGTATAAGGCCCTGAGTTTGATGAGTTTGATCCCCAGCACCCCAACAACAAGAACAAACTCAAAGAGAACAGCACGAACAAAAGCATGCATGTGCAGAAGAGTGGGCTATGTGCGGGCAGGTAGTTAGGGTTGCTAAAGCCTAAACCATGACAGAAAGATGCTGCTGGGGAGGCTGTATGGACCCACTTACTAAGCATCTTGGAATCTCAGAAGTCATGGGGAGTGACTAGAGGATTTTGATCTAGGGAAGCTTTGCACTTTTTAGAAGATAACATTTAAGAGGACAAAAGGGGAGGCAAGAAAAATCAGGAAGCTGTTCCATAGCTTAGGCAATGGCCATTGCCAATAGTAAAGGCCGGTGTTACACAGCCACCAGTATCAGGGACATGGAGAGGCTGGAGGTAAACCTAGAGGTAAGCTAAATCATCAGGGCTTATGTTTGGGTATGGGGGGGCGGTATCAAAGAAAATGGCCACATTTCTCATGTAGATGCCTAAATGGATGGAGATGAAATCCACTGAGACAGGAGAAAATAGGAGGTACAGAACCACTTAACTAAGTTCTTCTTTGAACCTCTTATTCTGAGGTGTCTATGGGAGATACCCTAGATCCAGCGAAGAGTTACATTTCTTCTGCAGTATGTATTAGAATATATTCATGTGCAGAATGTCTTGGGGAAAAGTCTGGCTAAAGATCTGGACATCATCAGCATATAGTTGATAGATGAAATCATGAGAGCCAATGATGTCTCTCAGGAGGAACAAACAGAACATGACGGGATATGGGCCGAGGACGGAGCCTAGAGAAAGAGCCACATTTCAGAGGTGGACAGAGGAAAAGGAACTCTTAAATGGACCAGAGAAAATGTGTCCAAGAGGAAGGCAGAGATCCAGAAGGTTGCGCCATCACGGAAGTTGTAGGTTGCAGCCCCTCAGAGGCCCCCGGTGACCTCCACCTCCTAGCACTCATGCCTTTGTGTAACTCCTTCCACTAGAGTGTGGGCTGCACCTGGTAACTCACTTCTGTTTTTTTGGGTTTTTTTGGTTTTTTTTTTGGTGGTGCCGGGGATCGAACTCAGGCCCTTGTGCTTACAAGGCAAGCACTCTAATCACTGAGCTAAATCCCCAGCCCCGGTAACTCACTTCTAATGAACAGAATGAGGCAGAAGTGATGAGATATCATTTCCGAGATTAGGTTATAAAAAGACTATGGGGGTTTGGGGATTTAGCTCAGTAGCAGAGCACTTGCCTAGCAAGCACAAGGCCCTGAGTTCGATCACCAGCACCACTGCCCAAAAAAACTCCACATGAAGACTCAGAAATGTCCTTGTATTTGGTAAAAGAAGGTCATTCAAATTCTCAATGTAAATAGTTTCAGGGAGAAGAGACTCAAATAGGCAGGTAAAGTCTGGGACTGGTGAGGAGTGCACTGTTGTCGTGAACATCCATTGTTTCTACCTACCCAGCATCCATTTCCGCCCCATCTGTAACAGCTCCCTGACTTCTCTCTGAGTAACCACCATGACCTACCGAATATACCTCCATGAGACTGTCCATCAAGGCACCTCACTGTCCACAGGCCAAGGAAAGGCCACATGATTCAAGCTGCACCAATCAGAGGCTCTCTCTGGAATTTGAATCATGAGCTAACCTGACAGGAGGCCCAAACACGGTGGGAGGTGATTCATGGTGCAGCTAGGCCTAAGGAAACTGCCATTCCTTCCTGCTACCTCTATCCCCACTACTACGCTGCTTCCAGTCTTTTCTGAAGCCTGGTTCTTCATTCTCTCCCTCTGCTGTGGGTGCCACTCTCATTTCCTTCTAATAGATTCCTTTCTTATTTAATTTAGCAAGAATCAGTCTCTGTTTCCTGCAGCCAAAAAATCCTAACTCATCCATATTCTTTCAAGAATTTGAGATGAGGGCTGGGGATTTAGCTCAGTGGTTAGAGTGGTGGCCTCACAAGCATGAGGCCCTGAGTTCGATCCCCGGTTCCAAAAATTAAAAAAAGGCATATTTGTTTGTTTGTTTTAGAATTGGGGACTGAACCTAAGGCCTTTGCACTAAGCTACATCCCCAACCCTTTTTAAAGTTTTTTATTTTGAGACAGGGTCTTACTGAGTTTCCCAGGCTGCCCTTGAACTTGCCAACCTCCTGCCTCAGCCTCCTGAGAATGCTGGGATTACAGCATGCACCGCTGTGCCTAGAATGAGTTCATTTTTACGGTTGTACAAATTTGAATATGTTTATTGGCTGACAAGAAGGAAAGAGGTGAGGGAAGGATGTGGAAATAGAGAGGCAAAGAGTGATAGAACAACATTCTGAGGAGTCATGATGGGACGCATAACGCACTGGTGGAAAGGCAAGAATGCAGGACATACACAGGTTTGAATAGGCAGCTGAAGGAAATCTTTTTTTTTTGAGACAGGGTCTCGCTTTGTTGCTTTTTCGTGTAGGTTGGCCTCTGCCTCCCTAGTGCTGGGATTACAGGTATGTGCCATCACACTTGGCAAAAAATCTTGACTGATTTGCCCGTTTTGTGTGAGACCAAAAGGAGAAGGTTGGGGGATACTCAAGGTGACTGAGAGGGGATCGACTGAGAAGTTGGAGTGACCCGTATGTGCCACTTTGCCATCATTTTTCTCTGAATCAAATTCAGCCCTCTGGACCAAAGTTGGGCAATGCTGACAGATGAGGCAGAAAGCAAGGGGTGTAAGGAAATGGAGAATGTATGCTGGTCATTTTCTATTTACCCTCCAGGCCCACCCTCCACCCTCTCCCCATACAGATGGCATCATCTGTATGGGTCCCCTTTGCCTGCTAACTTCTAATTTGGTTCTCCCTAAGAGAATCACAGCAGTGCATTAGAGACTGGGGAAAGTGGAGAAATAAAGCATTCTGGATATGTGCCCTAGTCCCAGCTCTGCCTCAGTACTTGGGCTCTGGCATTGGTGGTATACTGCCCTCCACAGCTCCAGCTACTCTCAGCCGCGTTCCACGGCTTTCCCAGGGCTCCAGTAATACCATTTCTTTTCCTTGCCCCTTCAGACTTAAGGGTGGTCACAGCTTTCTGCTGCCTTAACCTCCCTTGTTGGTTCCCTCAACCCTGCCTAAACCCCTGCAAATAGTCCCTTCATTAAATTATCTTCAAAATCCCAGCTGTGGTGCCTTCTGTTTCCTGTTGAGACCCTGACTATTAGACAGTTAGTGAGAGAGATCAAATGGTCCACTATGGGACTCTAGCTGGGCAGTGAAGGGAGAGAAGTCAGGAGGGGTCTAGCAGAATGGTAGACGACAGAGGGATCAAGGGAGTGGAGCTCCCTATGAGCTGATGCTACCGGTGTGACAGCTGTGAGGGCCAGTCAGACCTGGAAGGCAGGTGCTGGCATCAAAGAGCTGGATACTGGATTGTGAAGACATGGAAGACAGTACTAGGTTGTGATTAAAACCAGAAGAAAAAAAAAAAACAGAAATTTTTTTTCTTTGGTTTTTTGAGAAAAGATCTCACTATGTAATTCAAGCTGACCTTGATCTCACTATGTAACCGAGGCTGGCCTCGAATTCCTAGTGATCCTCCTGCCTCTGCCTCCTGAGTGCTGGGATTACAAGCATGCACCACCACGCCTGGCAAAACCAGAAATTTTTTTCTCCTTCTTTTTGCAGTACTGAGGATTGAACCCAGGGAGTGCTGAGCTACATTCTCAGCCCCACCTCCTTTTTTTTTAAATCTGGGGGCAGGATTTCATGAATTTGCCTAGGCTATCCTCAAATTTGAGACTCTCCTGCCTCATTCTCCCCAGTAGCTGGGATTAAAGGTATGTGCCACTATGCTGTGCTAAAACTAGAAATTTTTAATTTGGGATTTAGAAAATTCTGCCTTAGAATCTTGGCTCTGTTACCTTACTAAATATGTCACCAAAGCAAGTGGCTTCATCTAAGTGTGTATCCTCCTATTAGTAAAATAATAATACTAATAGGATACTAATCCATAAACACATGTAAAGCATTTGACACAGCACCGAGCATGTAACATAAGTACTCAGTAAATGTTTGCTACCTATGCCACACTTTCAGGTAATGACTCAGTCCAAGGTGTGGGCATAGGAGTGGATGGCTGGAGTGGGATGAAGGGCACTAGAGATGAGGTGGAAAGAGACTATGAGATTAATAATTGGGAAGATGGATTATCATGGGGCAGTTAAGTATTCCAGCAAAACAGCACAGGTTGAGGTAGAGAGGAAGGGTGGATTACCCTCACCCACTCTATCCACTTACACACCCCAGGCTCCTCATTCAAGAGTTAGAAGCTGCGAGGCATGGTGGCACATACCTGTAATCCCAGCACTTGGGAGGCTGAGGCAGGTGGATTGCTGCAAATTTGAGGCCAGCCTGGGCTACATGGTAAGTTCGAGGCCATCCTGAACTACACAGCAAGACCCTGTCTCTAAATAAGTAATAAAGTACCTGACAATACAAGTACTGGTGAGGATACAAAGCAAAGGGAACTCTCAAAGTCGGTGGGCAAGTACGGCCACCTTAGAAATATAACTTGGCAGTTTGTAGGCCAAAAACAAATGTCCCGTAAAAGATGTCCCAAACTTAATCCCTGGAATCTGTTACTGACATGTTTTTTTTGTTTTGTTTTGTTTTGTTTTGTTTGGGTTTTTTTTGCTTTTTAGTACCGGGGTTCCTACTGCCTCAACCTCCTGAGTAGCTGGGATTACAAGCATGCACCACCACACCCAGTTACACACACACACACACACACACATACACACACACACATACACATACACACACACACGAGTCTTTCTGCAGGTGTTATTAAAGTGAGGATTTTGAGATGAGGAAATTATTCTGGATTATTTGGACACATTATTTAAACGTAATCACATATATCCTTAAAGAGAGGCAGAATGAAATTGGATGCAGACAGGAGAAGGCTACGTGACCACATACAGAGACTGGAGTGACGCAGCCACAACCCAAAGGATGCTGGTACGCACCAGAAGCTGGAAGAACAAAAGAATAAGTTCTCCCTAGAACCTCAGAAGAGAGTGAGGTTCTGCTGACACCTTGATTTTAGCCCAGTGAAACTAATTTTAGATTTATGGCCTCCAAAACTGTGAGAGAATGAATTTCTGTGTCAAGCTACAGCATTTGTGGTAATTTGGTACTATAGTTACAGGAAACTGTGTAGGCGGTATCTACCAAACTTGAAAATATTCACACCCATGCTTAGCATTTCTACTTCTAGGTATATTCCAACAGCAACATAAGCATTTGTTCACCAAAAATCATGCACCAGAATGTCGCCAGGAAAAAAAAAAGTTGCCAGCAGCATTATTCATAACAGCCCCAAACTGGAAACAATCCAAATGCTCATTCAATACATGAACTAACTATGGTCCACTCCTGTAATGGAATACTATATAGCAATAAAAATGAGTCGATTGCAGATAAGCACAACAAGGGAGAATCTCACAAATCTGTCAATGATCAAAAGAAACCATGCCAGCACTTGGGAGGCTGAGGCAGGAGAATCATTGCGAGTTTGAGGCCAGCCCAGGCCACATAGTGAGTTCAAGGCCAGCCTGCACTACACAAAGAGACCCTGCCTCAAAAAACAAAACAAAAAAAAAAAAAAGAAAAGAAAGAAAGAAAGAAACCAGACACAAGAGAAAACCTAGTGTATAGTTCCATTTAGATCACTGAGTTATAGAGAACTAGAAAGCTAAAGGAAAGCAAGGGATTAATTACTATAAAAGTCAGGGTGGAGTTTGTAACTAGCAGGAGAGCAGGCTGTGTCTAGCAAAGACCCTGGGACAGAAAGGTGAGCAAGAGGATCCTGAGAAACTTGTAATTTTTTTTTTTCAGTCTGAGGATTGAATTTAGGGCCTTTACACTGAGCTACATCCCTTTTTAAATTTATTTTGAGATAGGGTCCTGCTAAATTGCTGAGTTGCCCAGGCTGGGCTTGAACTCTAGATTCTCCTGCCTCAACCTACCAATATGCTGGGATTACAGGCCTGTCCCACCATGCCTGGCTTATAACGTATTTTTTGTTTTGTTTTGTTTTGTTTTTGAGATAGGGTCTTGCTGTGTAGTTCAAATTGGCCTTGGACTCACTATGTATTCTACACAGGTTGGCCTCGAACTCGAGGCATTCCTGCCTCAGCCTCCTGAGTGCTGGGATTACAGGCATGAGCCACCACACCTGCCTGTAATGTATTTCTTGATGTAGAATATATATTATAAGACAAGGGTTTTACAACATTAACTGTACATTTATGTCTTATGCACTTTAAGAGTGTCGTATTTCATAACTAAAATGTATCTCAGTGGTGGTATTTTTTTTTTAAGACAGGGTCTTGCTATGTAATTCAGGGTGGCATTAAACTTACTATGTAGCCCAGGCTGGCCTTGAACTCGAAGCAATCCTCCTGCCACAGCTTCCCGAGTGCTGGGATTACAGGCATGTGCTACCCTGCCCGGCAGTGGTGGTAATTCCTAACGCAATGAATAGGGAGCTTCCCAGCCCCTGAAGCTGCCCGTGTCCCTCCACCCTGTGTCCTCCAGATCTCAGCCTCTGCTGCCTGCCCCGCGTGGCTATGACCACTCAGGGTTCGCCACCAGAACAGGCATTGGCCAGAGCCAGTACCCAGGCTGGAGTCCCCTCAGGGTCCGCTGCAGAGCCCCGCTTACCGCCTAGCACACGCGGGCCTCACGCAACACTTGTCGGTTGAGCCCAAGGCACACTAGACCTGCCTCGTGGCACCACCTTGCCGGGTCATTGTCAGGGTCCATGTGTCTCTTTGCCGGTTCCTGCTCCCCACACACAACATGGCAGCAGATGCCTGCGGATCAAACGAGGGGGCAGCAGGCTCTGCTTTTTCACTTACCTTTCGCCCTGTCCATCTGTCACTCTATACCCCACTCGGGAATATTCTCCAAGGTCTCGCAAAGGACTGTTCTCTCTGCCTCACATGACCATTCTGTTGAACTCCTACTCGTCCTTCGGAGGCTCCGCTCTGCGGAACCACCGCCCGCCCTCCGCGGAGGCCCACAGGTCCTTACTCCCCATGTTTGCAGCCTGTCCACGACCTGCTCCAGAATCCTGTTTCCTGACTTCTGACCCTCTGAATTCCCTGAGTTGTCCTCATGGCCTGGGTCTGGCCCACTGCCGGGCCTTCTGGGTCTGTAGGTCACCCGGAGCTTCCCGCGAGCGCGGAAAAGCCCAAGCCAGCTCTCTGTGCACGCGCTCAGGAAGGTTCCGGAGGCGCGAGGCGCCGCCTCGCGGTTCCCGCCGGCGCAGACTTCCTCGGATGCTCTGCGACTGCGCAGGGTTCCCGCGGCCTCCCTGCTGGGCGCGCTACAGCCACCAGCAGAGGCCAGTTGAAAAGAGTGGGGCAGGGTCTCTAGGGTGGAACTGAAGCCGAAGGGTGGAGCCAGAAACGTGCCCAGGTTTGGGGGCAGAGTCTGTCGTTCATATGCTGGGACACCAGCCTCACGGAATTTAGCCCAGTAGTGGGAGTCCTGCAAAGGCTAAGCAGCAACAGCTCCCACTTCGAGGCGGGGTAAACCCCAAGCAGAGGAGTGCCTCGCCTCCTGTATTACGGAAAGAAAGCCCCTACTCCTTTCCAGCCAGAGAGCCCTCCAGCTGGAGGAGCGTGTTCGAGCATGGGAGCCGCAAACCCATCTTGCTACTGAACCTCTCAGTGTGTCTCTATCCTTCAGGAAAGTCACTTTCCTGAACCCGTTTTCTATTTAAAAAAAAAAAAAAAAAAAAAAAAAAAAAAAAACACGGATAAAATCCAGAGTGGCTGAGTATTAGCTAGACCTTGAGCCAGGTGTGGTGGCGCAACCCTGTAGTCCCAGCACTTGGGAGGATAAGGCAGAGGGACTGCCATGAGTTCGAGGCAGCCTGAACTACATAGTGAGTTCAAGGCCCTCTTGAGCTACATAGTGAGACCCTATATAAAAAATAAATAAATAAAATAAAATAAATAAACAGACCTTGAAGCTAGGCATGGTACCACACACCCATAGTCCCAGCACTCTGGGAGGCTGAGGCAGGAGGACTCCCATGAGTTCGAGGCCAGCCTGGATGGAATACATAGTGAGATCAAGGCCAGCCTGAACTACATAGGGAGACCTTGTCTCAAAAAACCAAAACTAAATAAAAATAAAAGGGCTGAGGATGTAGCTCAGTGGGAAGGTGCTGGGTTGAATCCCTAGTAGCAGGCATGCACACTCACGCAAAGACCTTGAGTAAGCACCCGGTAGAACTTAGCTCCCTCCCAGAGATGGTAAAGGCAGGGTGAGACATACACCACAGCTGGCTGGACCAGCCTCAGCTCTCGGACAGGACTCAACTCCTAAGCTTACCACTCCATCCTTGCACACCAACACAGGTCAGGAGCCAGATCAGGTTGTAAGATGTGGGCAAGTCCAGCCCTGGGGAATCCCTACCCATCTTACCCTCAACTCCCCCACCCTGGCTCCCCTCCCCCTCAGGAAAGAAAACCCCATATTGTGTAAGAATCTTGAGTTCCTGAGCCCTTACAAAGGAAGGAAAAAGGCAGCCCATAACCTCAGCTACAGCCACACAGCAGCAGGAGGAAGCGTTTGGCCTCAGAATGAGGAACAGCAGACACCCAAGTTAAGAGAAGGTGAATATCCATGGGTGAGTACTGGGAGCCACATGGAGAGGGAACTCCAGGTAGAAAATCCCTGGTGGCCTGTCCTTTCAGTTCCCAAACCTTGGGGCTTCATCAGCCTTGGAGATAGCTGGTTCACCTCACTATACTAGATAAAAACCCTGGGAGCCACCATCCTCCAAGGACAAACAGGAGCAAAGCATATGTGAACAAGCTGGGAGTTTATGACTCCAAGGCAGTTATTTTCTTCTTTGACAGATGAGCAAACTGAGGCCCAAAAAGTGGGACAAGTCTGTGGTAGCAGCTGGCAGATGATCCAGCATCCTATAGTACCTTCCAACCCCTTACACTAGCCAGGGACATTCCTTCCCCAGTCCATCAAGAGAAGAGTCCTAGAAAAGAATGGGGATGTAGCTCAGTAGTACAGCACTTGCCCAGTGTGCACAGATCATGGATTCAATCCCCCATGTTGCATGCACGCATGTGCGCACACACATACACAAAGCCTTGATGCCCACCTGTGCTCCTTCCAGGGCAGTTTTATTGGTGTCATTTGCAAAACGTCTTCCCATCATCCCCTAAATCTTTGCCTTTCCTTTACAAGGCAGTCAGTTCTAGCTCTGGCCCCACAGGCAACAGTAGACCTTGATCTGATTCTGCCACAACACCCACATGTGACACTCTGCATAAGGGTCCAAGTACAAGTCTATGTGTCTGGCTCTGGGGAGCAGGGGGATGTTGAAAATAGCTAGGTCTGTGTGGGGACACTGGGCACACCCCTGGCTAGCTAGAGATGAATGGGCAAGGTAAACAGGCCCCATGTGCACCCCAGCTCCAGGGCTCACTGGTGTGGCCAGGTAGGGGTGGTAAAATGAGAGCTCCTGAGAGAGAAGCCCTTAGGCCCAAGTGTGTGGAACGGGCCAGGGCAGGGGCCAGGGATGACTTCAGAGGGGGCAGTGTATGAGGGGGTACATGTGTGCACTTGCACACATGTGCACAGATAGCCAGGGGTCAGAGACATGATGTGCAGGGGGCTTTGGTGAGTGTGGCTACAACTCCCACCATTTGCAATCTGCAGGCCTGAGTTTCTGGCCTCTTGAGGCTAAGAGAACACACCTTGGGGGTGGAGGGAGTTTGGGAAGGAAACTTGGCTGGAAGTGGTTTAGGCCTCCCAAACCCCATATCCTATAGAAGAGGCTGTCAAGGGGCTTGCCGTCCTGGAGCAGTCTCGGAGCTGCTGGAATGACAGTCCTCTAGGGGCAGAGATGGTCATCCTTCAGGGGAGAAGGTGGACCGGAGACTTGGAAGTGGGGTCAGTCCTGCCAGATCCACAATCAAGAGGCCTCTGATGGGCGCTGTCCTCCATCCTCTTCCATCAGCAACAGGCGGCGCCGGCCAGCCTCATAGTCGGCCTCGTCCACACTGACCAGCAAGCGGACAGCCTCCCGGCCCACAGCCTCACGCAGGGCCTCAGTCAGGAACACGCCCCGTAGGGCCTGCAGCAGGGCACCACTCAGGTAGTCACCCCAGAAGGCATCCAGATAAGAGAGCTCTGAGAACTTGATGTCGCAAACCACGGAGCCCAGGTCCCTTGAGCGCAGCACTGCAGTGGCCTGCCCAAACACGTCCAGCTGCCGTGCCAGTGCCTGGGGTCGCCGGGATGCCACGCCCTGCTCCAAGGCTGGCCCATGCTCACAATACTCTGCTCGAACCCGGAGGCGGATATCTGTGGGGGAGGAGGAAACTGTCAGTGGGCGCCAACACCCTACCACCCTTCCTCCCTTGGCCTCCTCCCTCTGCCCCTGCCTCCTATTGGCAGCCACACCCAAGGACTGCGAAGTTTTCACACCACTTGCTCTGTGAGCTCTGGCCTCTTACCTCCCTGACCTCATGTCTCCCTCCCCAGCCTCACCCTTCCTCACTGCTCCCCCAACTCCAGGCAGGCACCAGCTCAGCCCTGCCTCTCCCCAGCCAGGATCTATTTCCCCACATCCTCACAGAACTTGCTCTTCTAACTCCTGCAGGTCTTTGTTCAAGTACTCCCTTCCCAGTGAGGCCCACCCACCCTCCCCATCCTCCTGTAGCATTCCCAGCAGTTTTTCCCCAAGGCACTCATCAGCTTCTGACCTACTCTGCAGGCCACTATGATATCATCTGTCTCTCCCAATGACAGTCTCTGAAGGGACTTTTTGTTTTGTTCCCTTGTACAAGCCTGTGTGTGGCACGTGGTAGGTGTTCAGTGTGCATTTGTGAAAGAACTGATGCATGAACTAAATGCACTTGCCTTCAGACAGCCAGCCTCATACTCAACCCACACAGAGTCCAGAGCCAACCACATCTCTATCCTCCCCAGCAAGATCCAGGGAGGCAAGGGAGACTCAAGTTGACACAGCACTTGAGCACAGCACAGGGGAGCTAAGTCCCCTTTGTCCAGCAGACTAAGAGGATGGCTGTAAGCCCAGAGCTGCTAGGGGCCCTTGTGCCACCAAGAGGTGAGAATGAAGCCCACACAGGGCTTAGGATACAGGGGGAAGGATTCCAGAGTTCATCATGTAGTCTTCCTGAAGGAGCTTTGGAATCCTACCAGGCTGGATATTCAGCTACATTCAATCCTTTTTTTTTCTTCAACAGTTTTAAGTTGGGTTTCTGTCACTTACAACTATACCTAAATCTGCCCAGATGTGGTGGCAGCTCTGTGCAGGGAACAGGACTACCCCTGCAGGTATGAACTCGGGCCTATCACTGTTCCTCTGGAACGTGTGAATACCCACCTATGAAGTGGGACGGGTAATAGCGCCCTCGCTATACGCCGAGCACAGGGCTGTCTAAGGACAAGCTAGGAACAAGAGTAGCAGCCAACACCTAAGACAGTGCTGGCTATCTGCTGGCCACCACTCCAAGTACTTAAATCACAGAACTCATCTAATCTACAAATGACCCTGTCAGGCAAGCCCTATAAACACACCAATTTACAGATAAGAAAACGGAGGTGAAGTGAAGGGATTTGCCCAAGATCATAGCCAGGCAGTTAGGGTGCTCAACCTACTCAGCCCAGGGTGCAGGCTTCTTAGTCAATGGAGCTGAAGATCCAACTCAGGATCTCCAGACACTGCTATGTGACCTTAGACAAGTTACCTTTCTGAACACAGGTTTCAATCTAAATCAGGACACAAGTCCTGCTGGGAAGTGCTGTTATGAGGATTAAGAGGAGTAATGGACAGAAATAATCTAGTGCCACGCCTGATGCCAAATGGAGTCTCCATGAATGGCAGCTGTCAATAGCTGGGCTGTGCCAAGTGCCTGACATTTGGGGATGTCAGCCAGGGGCCACCTCAGTTTCTGACACATGAGGAAACCAAAGCTTTGGGAGGGGAAGTCTCGTGCAGTGGGCTCCCTTCACCTCTCACAGATGCGTCAGCAGAGAGCAGAAAGAAGCCATGTCCCCTGTACTGCCAGATGATTTCTCACCCCACCCACTTCCTCCTTTCACCCCAAATCCTTCCTCTTTCTGCCTAGAGGGGAACCGCATCCTCTCAAGACCCTGGGAAGCCTGCCAGCCTCAGCCCCCAGGCCCTTCCATGGCCCTTAGGCCTAGCTCCCTCCACCCTGAGGACCAGATAAGCCCTCTGGATCCTCATCCCTGAACCCTGCAAGCACCTGGCCATGCCCTTGCAATGTGGGCGGGGACCAGGATGCTAGGAGTAATAGCACCTGCCCAAGGCCACACAGGGTGGGCAGGGGCAGGGGCAGAGGCAGACCCAGCCGGCGGAGTCCCACAGACCTGGAGGTGAGTCCCAGTTCTGCCACTCTCTAGCTGTGGGGCCTTGGGCATGTGACCTCACCTCTCTGAGCCTCAGTTTCCTCATCTGAAAAATATAAACAGACAAACAAGAGGTCCCTGCTGCATGGTGGGGTCATGAGAGTTAAACAAGACAACTCATGCAGTACCTGACTCAGGGTCTATGACACACAAAAGGCCCCAGAAACAGGAACTGTAATTTCAACACCCGCCTCTACCCCATTGCCCCAGCCCAGCCCTTCCCTCACCTCTCTCACCTGAGTCTCTAGGCCTACCTCCTCATCAACTCCCCCAACTGCTATACCCTGCTCTCCAGCCACAACAAAATGCTCCCAAGCTTCCCTCACAGAATGGCCTGTCCATCCAGGCATGGTGGAGCATGCCTGTAGTCTCAGCACTTGGGAAGCTGAGGTAGGAGGATTGCCGCAAGTTCAAGGCCAGCCTGAACTGCACAGTCAGACCCTGTTGTAAAAAATAAAAAAAGAATGGCCTGTCCATTTCTTCCTCCCAAAACACCCCAACTCCCCACCAAGGCTCAGTTCAAGGGACCCCACTTTCTGGACAGCTGATCCCCTCCCAGCTTGCCTTTCTCTTCAGAGGAGATGTTACTGGACTTGTGTGGAAATCATCTATCTCTTCATACAGAGTCTCCACCCTGTGGAGGTGGGCAGGGGACATGGAAAGGACAGATTTATGGGGTCCTCATTCAGTAGGGATTTACTGAGTGCCAGGCACTCGAGAGGGACACAAGGGCCTGCTGCAAGTAGGACATAGAAGTGCATTGCCCACAGTTAGGAAGCACTCCCTCCCCACCAGGCACCACCCATGGACCTTCCCTGCTTTAGACCACCTAATCCACTTTCATTACTCCCATTTACAAATGAGGAAATCCTTCATCAGCCCACAGTACAGCCTGGATCTAGAAAACATGACCACAGGGGGACTCAGAGAGGGAGAGGATAGGAGGCCCCACTGAGCAAGAGAAGATGAGCTTTACCTGAGCCACCACTCCACCCCGGCCCTGAATCATGTGCTTTACAGGCAACCTCTCTTTGATCCCTCCTCCCCCATTCCACCCCATCCTGTGCCAAAACAGGTGACATTTCTATGAAATCTACTATAGGTTGTCATAGTACTGTTTTTCACACTTACTGACCCTTTAAATCATCCCACAACCTTGTGGGGTGATGCTGCTATTTTCTTTTTGTAGATAGGGAAACTGAGGCACACAAGTTGAGTCACCTGCCCATTTTTTAGTATATGTGCTATCAAAGCAAGCATGAGTCACCTGCCCAAAGCCAGAATTTTGAGGTGCCTGGCTCCAGAGCCCTAGCTCTTAATTAACCATCCTGTTCACTGCCTCTCATACAAGCACATACATAAATATACAATTAAAAGACACCCTGGAGGCCAAGAGAGAAAATGATGTAGAGCAAGTTATAATTTAGATAGAAATGGGCAAGAATTCTTCTCTAGGAAATGACATTTAAAGGGAAATATAAAGACAACACATAGCTTTAGCCAGGAACACAGGAGAAAAAGGAAAAATAGCCTACTGGAAGAAAAAGGGTACTTGTGAAAGTGCAGGGACAAAATAAACTCAGGGCATTCACAGGCCAAGAGGCTGTTGTGACTAGAATACAGTGGAAGAGAACAGACAGTAGGACCAGAGGTCTGGTCTCACTCTGCAGCAGAGACGCCCAGTTCTGGGGCCTCTAGAGGTAGCCACACTTCTCTGTGTCTTATTGGGCTCCTCTGTGAACAAGGCTCACCCTGGTACCTCCTCTGGTGGGAGTCTGGTGAGGATTACACAGCTGCACATACAGCCTGGTACACAGGAAGGACAGGACCACTTGGCTCAGAGACAACTCCAGCTACTCTTCAGGAGTGCAGGGTGACAGGCAGAGGACCGAGGCAACAAACAACTGTCCAGGATTGGAGCAATGGGCAGGAGAAAGGTGGATGGATTGGTCCAGGTGTGGCAATGAAGGGCAAGGTGGCACAAGCATCCAGCACCT
Source organism: Hystrix cristata (assembly GCA_004026905.1). NCBI lineage: Eukaryota > Metazoa > Chordata > Mammalia > Rodentia > Hystricidae > Hystrix > Hystrix cristata. The sequence goes on along the minus strand of PVJO010006199.1, from coordinate 25,680 downwards.
GTGCGCCCTGGGCTGAGAGCTGGCTGAACTGTTCCCATGCTGGCAGCGGGGGAGAAATGCTTCCATCTCTGAGGTAGGGGTCTTTGCCTTCCTAGAGAGAGCTGCTCTTGCCTCCTGTACTCAGGTGAGCCCCAGCATCCACCTTACCCCAGGGGTTTTGTTACAGAATGAGACACAGAAGTGGAAGGGGCTTCCTAGTGGGGCACCAGGGCCACCAAGAGCAGGCCCTGCCTGCAGTGGATGTCTGGGTGGCCTGAACAGAACCTTACTCAAGTCTTCCCTCCAAGGGTTTCTAGATGGGTGGGATGGGGACAAAGAGGACCTGTGCTCCACGAGCACTGCTCAGGAATTTCCAGCCTAGGAGGAAAGAGGCAGCCAGCATGCTTCCATGGAAACACCCCTCCCACCACAGCTGCTGCCATACCAGGGCCAGCTCTGGGCACCCTCCCCAGCCTCCTAGCTCATCTGCCTCACTCCAGCCTCTTCCAGAGTCATTATGTCAAATGTAAAGTTCTTCATCTCCTACTGAACTAATGAACCAAGGCAATGAGAAGCTGCCACCAACTTGAAAGAAATACAAGCAGCCATGGCCCACTTCCTGATGAAGGAACACACTACAACCTAGGAAGTGAGCCTGAAAAATCAAAATACCAAACCAGAGTCTGATGAAGTCTCTCCAGACCCAAATTCTAGGACATACAGACAACAGGGGAACACATTAAATCAGCCCTATTGCAGAATACAACCAACCAAATCCAGTCTTTGGGAGATGCCAACAAACACAATGCTGGGGCCAGGTCTGGGGGTAAAGATAGTGGGGAATCCTAGAGATTTGAAGAGACCTGTATTTATGAGATGACTAGAAATTTGCATAGTGATAACACATGTGACAGTTAAGAATTACTATTATAATTTTTTTTTTTTTTTTTTTTTTTTTTTGGTGGTGCTGGAGATCGAACTCAGGCCCTTGTGCTTGCAAGGCAAGCACTCTAATCACTGAGCTAAATCCCCAGCCCCACTATTATAATTTTTTTGATGTGATATTCTGAGAAGTTTTTCTTTTGGAGATACACAGTGGAACACTTACCCCTGAACAGTAAGAGAGCTGAAACTGACTTCAAAATAACATGGCTCATGACACAGAGGCAGCCATAGGTGACAAGAGCAGAAGTTTGGTGATGGCTTCTCACCAGTATTATGCCAATGAATCTGCTTTGGTATATTTTCCACTGGTAAAGTTGGGGTGGACGTAAGCCAACCTGGTACTGCCATTTGAATCCTCCAGCTGCTTTCCAGAATTTGAAAAATGCAAAACCCAGGCCCATGGTTCACAAGGGCCTGCAGGATCTGCCCTGGTTACCTATCCTGCCCTCACTTCTAGCAGTCTGCCCTTCATCCCCTGTATTCCAGCTCTGCTGGCTTCTCACCACCCCTGACCACCATGGGCACACTCCCACTCAGGCCTTTGCTCCTGCTGTCCCCTCCATCTGGAACACACCACTGACACCTGAAACTTCTGACTTGGCCTTCCCCTCTGACCAGAACACGAGCTCAATGCCAGCAGGGGCCTCCCAGCCCTGCTCCACCTAACACCAGTAAGCACTCAAAAAACAAATGGACAGCCAGTAAGCACATGCCTGTAATCCCAACACTCGGGAAGCTGAGAGAGGAGGATTAAAGCCAGCCTGAGCTACATAGTTCAAGTCCAGCCTAGACTTCATGGCAGGACCCTGTGTTAAAAAATAAACAAAAAAATGAAGGAATAAACCCAAGTTACAGCCCACCTCTGCCCCTGCCTCTCATACTAGTGACTCCCTTTTCCTTGACCTATTTCCTCTTTTGCACTATGGGGGACGTGACCCCCACACTCAATGGTTGTCTTGAGAATTCAAGTCAGGAGAGTAACTATCTGGCATAGCACCCAGTGAATGGCCAAGACAGGTATGGAAGCTCAGGGGTTCTGTGCCCAAGCCTAGGACCCACAAGTGCCCTTCACACACCCTCAGGTACTGGGGAATTTACTATGGTCAATGAGGGCAGCTCACTGGGGTCAACCCCAACAAGTGCCACATGTTTAGTGGGCAAGAATGCTAGGCTTTTCCTCAATCATATCAGGAGGAGCCTCCTCCCATCCCTCACATGGAGCCTCATGGCCTCCTTTAAGGTAAGTCATGCCCATTTTTCAGAGGAGAAAACTGGGGCCCAAGTGGGGCCAGCCTTACTCCAGCCCCGCCCTGCCTGGTGAGTCAGCAGTCAGACTTGCTTACCTATCTAGTTAAAACCCAGCCACACCCTGGCTAACAACCTCCTGGCCTCAGGGAAGACAGCTAAAGTCTGGCACTGCCTGCTCCTGTCTACCCTGAGGCAGTGACTCCCTCACCCATCCAGCCTGGTGGCTCTGGTAATTACTACCTGACTTGGGGGAGAGTCCCCACTGGGCAGTCATCTCCCCAAGCCCAAAGCTGTCTGAGGACATGGAGCTGACTCTGTTGCTCTGTTCCTGATGGCATCTGGCACAGGTATCTGCAGCTTCACCTAAGAAGTGGGTGTGACACCCCCCAGCCTGGAAGATCACGATGGGCTCTAGGAAGGGTAGTCATGGGGTCTTGTGGGCTGCAGAAAACTCTGCAGAGGATGACAAAGCATCCCTAAGCCAAGATCTCTTGTGGATACAGAGTTGCCCCATCTTCTACCCCAGCCTGAACATGGAGAACAAGCTTCCCAGCTCCTTTTCCAGCTTCCTCAAGCTTTATCCTAGAAGTGGCATCTCCACAGAGAACTGGGGCCAGCAAGAAGGCTCCCCTGGCTGGGGATTTAGCTCAGTGGTTAAAGTGCTTGCCTTGCAAGCACAGGGGCCCGAGTTCGATCCCCAGCAACACACACACACACACAAAAAAAAAAAAAAAAAAAAGGCTCCCCGATGCACCCCACGTACTCCTGCACTCACAGTATAAACACCACCTGTCACACCAGCCTAAGGACCACTTCCCTTGTCTGTCTTCCCTGTAGCCTGGGAGGTCTAGAAACTCAGAGACCAGACCTGATTCCTGTATTTGCCCAACTCAGCGAAGGGCAGACCAAAGATGGGGGAATCTGTCTATGGCTGTGTCCTCCATACAGCACTAGGTGGGATTTCTCTAGGGCAATGAGTCTCCATCAGCAGACACCACCCCTCCACTGACCCAACCCTGTCTGCAGTCAGCATACAACCAGAATATTCCTTTTTTTTTTTTCAGACTATTCCTTTATGCCACCCCTTCTTATATTTCCTAATATGAGAACACCACGCAAGACCTCTACCCCCTTCTGCTCGTGGGACTGCACGACCTCTTCACACATTTCCCTGTTTCCACATCACTTACCATATTTAACATGCATCCCACAGAGCCTATAGTAGAAGCCCAGGGCTGCTCTAAACATTTTACTTACTGTAACTCTTACTAACAGATTTTCCAAATGGAGTTAGAATTCCTTTTCTTTATTTATTTTTGTTTTTTAATTTTTCGCCGGCAAAGTTTCACATTTATTAAAGGTAGGAAAAATCACCTTCTGCAGAGCAAGTTTGGGCCAAGTAAAAATAGGAAAAAGGGAGAAAAAAATTTGGGGGTTGGGGATTTAGCTCAGTGGTAGAGTGCTTGCCTAGCAAGCACAAAGCCCTGAGTTCAATCCCCAGCACCAAACAAAAAAAAAAATTTTTTTAATGTCCCCTATAGTGTAGGATGGGCTACTGTGAAAAGACATGATAGCCTATTTTTTGGTTTTTGCAACAGGGTCTCATTATGTAAAGCCCAGGCTGGCCTCAAACTCATAATCCACCTGCCACAGTGCTGGGATTATATGCATACGCCACCACGCCCAGCTTAGAGTTCTTCTGAAAAGAGGCATCAGGTCATATTGCTCCCTTGCTAAAAACGCTTGACAGCCCAGGGAGCCTACCGGGCCCACCTGGCTCCTCCACCCAATCCTCATGCTCTTCATGGCACCTATCACAATGATCTCGTAAATGGATGCACCTTGAGAGCATACTCTTAAGTAAAATAAATCAGTCATTCATGAGTGCACATCAAATTGTTTCTCTGATATGAGAAACCGTAAGTGTACATAAAAACAAAGAGGTATAATAGATATTAGGTAAAAGAAAGATAATATTCAAAAGAGAGGAGAACTAGAAAGGAGAAGGGAGAAAAAAAGGAAGGGAAAAGGGAAAGAAAAGGGAAAGGGAAAAAAATGGAAAAATGGAAATAAACCTGCTATAAATAAGGAAGGGTGGGAAGGAAGGGAGGGGTCAGGAAAGGGTGGGACCAAGACACATCATGTACAGGTACAAAATAACCATGATAAATGTGATCATTATGTATACAATGTACCAATACATGTTCTTGGCAAAAAATTTTAAAAAAAAGTGATCTTCAGTTCCACCAGCCTTTCACCCACTACAAGGACAGAGCAGGGCCTCCTGCTGCATTCTCACCCCAAGCCCGCTGCACAACAGTGAGACTAAAAGCACAACTCACACAGCACATGCTCTGGGCCAGGCACTATTCCAAGCATATCATAACTTGCCTTTTCTCACAACAACTCTAGTTAAAACCATTATCTGCCTTATTTTACAGACATAGAAACAGGCCCTTCAAGGTTCAGTCACCTGCCCAAGGTCAGAGAGACAGCTTATTTAAGTGCCAAGGCCAGGATGTGGATCAGGCAGACTGACCTGGGGCCCTTGTTCTTCTACCCCTGTGATATTCCACCACTGCACAAGACATGACTATGATGTTTGCTGAACAAACAAATGAAATTACGGAAAGGGAGTTGTCAGGGAGGGCGTCCTGGGGGTGGGTGGCACATGACTTCATCCTTCAACTATGGCAGGATGGTGACAGGCAAGATGGCAACAGAAAGGGCAAGAATATCCACTGTGTTATGGATAGAGGCAGTAACACACACCTGTAATCTCGGCTATTTGGAGACTGAGGCAAGAGGATCACAAATTCAAGGCTGGCCTGCGCAACTTTAGCAATACCCTATCTCAAAATAAAAATAAAAAGGGCTGGTGATTAGCTCAACGGTAGAGTGTTTGCATAGTATACACAGGTCCTGGACTCAAACTTCAATACCACAAATAATCCCCCAGTGCTGAATGGATGCCTAAGAGTTGCTGCCTATCTGTAAGGTCCGTCACAATCCTGATAAATGCCCACTTGCCCCACTCTCCAATCTATAGCCTGGCCTGAGCACTGTTCATGCATTCCCAAAGCCCACAGACACTTACCACAGGTCACTTTGCCTTCCGACGCAGGCCTGGCTGGCTCCTGCTGCTGCTGGGGGGCACTTGAGCCCCCTCTCCGCCGCCTTCTGGCACCACCACTGGGGCGGCCCCGACTCCGCCGCTGACGCTTGGTTGGAGGGGAGTCTGAAGAGAGACAGAAGGGGTAGACTGAGGACCAAGATGGTAAGTGAAGTGCCAAGGTAGATGTCCAGGAGGAGCTCGAGGCAGCTCTCTATGCTGTGAGTCTTTAGGAGAAGCCCTCTGGAATGGCCCTGTCTAGATGGCAGGGTACCCCTGACAATCATCATCTGGAAGGGCACACCTCAACATTCAGTCAACTCCTCCAGGTCTAAAGAAGCCCCTGTACATTCACATCAGGAGACAAGCACGACAACAGCCACAGGGGCATCCTATATAATCATGAAAATCTAAAAAAAAAAAAAATCATGAAAATCTGAACATAATCCAAATGTCTGACAAGAAAAAAACAGGAGTATAGCAGCTTCCGGGATATTGTGTCACACTTTGCATAATAAAAGAGAGAAGGTAAGAACACATATTTATAATTTTTACAAGCTAAAACACTGGGAGCCCGGTGTGGTGGCACACACCTGTAAACCCAGCCCTTGGGAGGTTGAGGCAAGAGGATCGCTGTGAGTTCAAGGCCAGCCTGGGCTACAAAGTGAGACCTTACCTCAAAAAACAAAACAAACAACAACAACAAAAAAGATGAAACACTGCAAGGACACATCAGAAATAAATGAAAAATGAATGACCTACTCCAGGGGAGGAATGATACAAATGGTATTTTCTTTTTTGGGTTTTTTTGGGGTGCTGGGGATCCAGCTCAGGGCCTTATGTTTGCAAGGCAAGCACTCTAAACACTGAGCTAAATCCCCAGCCTGATATTTCCTTTTTCTTTCTTTTTTTTTGTGAGCTACCACTATCCAAACATTTCTAAGAGTATCTTTTTGCATACTTTAGTTTTGCCTTTGAGTCATGTAACTGTTTTACACCTGAAAAACTTAAAAGGAAACTAAAAGAAACAAACCATAAAACTAAACAGAACCCAAAACATATGAGCCTAAATGTATATATAATTGGTAACATGAATACTCAGAGAAAACGATTATTTCAAGTAACATGGAGAAACATTCTGACTGCAAACTCTCAGTGGGATATGACCAAAGAACAAAAAGCACAAACCAATCTCATGTTTCATTCAGAAGATACCTTGGATAACAGTACTGACTTCCTAACTCTGATGTTATTTTATTATTGTTGTATACTTCATTATTGGTGTAAAAAAAAATACATTTCTCAATGTAGTTAAAGCCAACATTTTAGTATTAAAAACCCTTGTTATATTAACTTGAATTAAAAATACACTAAGAAGATCTTCTTAAAAAAGGGTCTCTAGCTCTGCTCAGATACAGCCTAGAAACAATGTAACCACACAGCACCCAGATTAAATACCAAGCCTCTAAAAGAAACCAGGCTCCTTAAGAAACAGCTGATGCTAGGGCTGCAGAAAGCAAAGTTCAAGGTGAGCACAAGACATCAGCAGTGCCACAAAGCAGGAGGCAATTAAAAAACAAGAAAAGGGCTGGGGATTTAGCTCAGTGGTTACAGTGCTTGCCTTCCAAGCACAAGGCCATGAGTTCCATCCCCAGCACCACAAAAAAAAAAAAAAAAAAGAAAGAAAAGAAAAAAACACTGCAAAAAGACAGAGACCAGTGTGTTCACCTCGGTAGCACATACACTAAAAAGACACAGAGAAAACCACTATGAACTAAACGACTCCATAGTGATACTTAAAAGAATGTGAGAGAATGTCTCTTGAAAGAATTCCACCTAATAGCAGTAGAAAAAAAGAAAAGAATTGGAAAACCACTCTTTTGCAAACACCAATGTGATAAATGGTCTAGAGTTTAGGGTTTGCTAAGCCCCCTGGGTGAATGGTCACTGGGAAACAAGATGTCCCAAAGTATAATCCCATAGAAAGTTTAACCTTAACAGGAAAGAAATGTCCCTTCACAGCCAGGCATGGTGGTGTACACCCCTAAAGGCTAAGGCAGGAGAACCATAAGTTGAAGGGCAGTGGGAGACTACCTAGTAAATTCAAGGCCAACCTGGACTATGTAGTTGAGACCTTGTCTCGAAAAAACCAAGAAAAGAAACTTCTCTTTACAATGGACAAATATGGCAGATATCACCTTAACAAAACGATTAAACATCCCCACTCACAAAAGGACAGCCAGACCTTGCACACCTCATGATGCACTCCAAAATGAAAGCCAAGGCAAGTGCTAGGCAAGTGCTCTACCACTGAGCTAAATCCCCAAACAAAAATGTATAATCTGACTGTAACCAAGCCTCCAAACCTAATTCCTGCTCCACAGGAAATATGGAGGATAAGTGGGCGTGGTGGCACAAGCCTATAATTGCAGCATTTGGGAGGCTGGGGCAGGAGGATTGCCACAAATTTGAGGCCAGTCAGGGTTACATCATGAACTCAAGACCAGCCTGGATTATATAGCAAGACCCTGTCTCAAAAAAAGAAAAAAGAGGGCTGGGGATTTAGCTCAGTGATTAGAGTGCTTGCCTTGCAAGCACAAGGGCCCGAGTTCGATCCCCGGCACCACCAAAAAAAAAAAAAAAAAGAGAGAGAGAGAAAGAAATATGGAGGACAGAGGGAAAAGTTAAATGACACAATTGAAAATAATGAGACATGTCCAGAAGCAATCACAACATTCTACAAAACAAGTGCCTGCTGGGCATAGTGGGGTGCGCCTGTAATCTCAGCACTTGGGAGGCTGAGGCAGGAAGATCACAGCAAATTCGAGGTGAACCTGGGCTATATAGTGAGTTCAAGGCCAGTCTGAACTACATAGCGAGACCCTGTTTCAAAAAAATGAAAAACAAAAAAACTGGTCTGATCAAAATAAAGGACAGCTGCAGGTGGCTCAGTGGTAGAGCACATGCTTATTAGAATACATGAGCCCCCCCTCCCCATCACCCCTCTACAGAAGGTCTGAGGCTGGGGAGAAGTTTCTGTTCTATACTTTGAGATGGAGGAGGGAGGGTGTGTTATGTGCACGTACCAACTCCCCACGATGAATGCAATCATTATGTACTGCAAACATGTACTAATAAAAAGAGAAAATCTTAAAAAGTAATTTTAAAATGTATATAGAGATTGAAGAGGCCTAACTGCATGCATAACAACTCAACTATAAGTATACCATGAAAGTTAAGAAATTCTTTTTTTTTTTTTTTGGTGCCGGGGATCGAACTCAGGGCCTTGTACTTGCTAGGCAAGCACTCTAACCCCTGAGCTAAATCCCCAGCCCCAAGTTGAGAAATTCTTAAAGAGATTTGAAAATAGACCATCAGAGTATCAGAGGTTATTTACTTTTTTAGATATGATAATGAGCTTGAAGTGGTATAGGAGAATAGCCTTACTCTCAAGTGATGCCTGCTGATGAGGAAAAGTTAATCTGCTGATGTCTGTAATTTACTTTCAGAGAGTTCAACAAAAAACCTAGAATGACATATACACACAGGAAGCCGAATGGCAAAATGTTAATGATCACTGAATCTAAGTGAAGATGCTTAATTTCCATGCATGTTTAAAATTTTACAACAATTGGGGCTTGGAATTTCCAAGGCCCTGAGTTCAATCCCCAGCACCCCCTGAAAAAAATTATAGCTCAATAATAATAACAAAAACTGGGGGAGGGGAAGAGACAGAATAAATTAAATTGGACATGGCAATTAAACCAATGAGAGGCATTCAACATGGATAAATCTCAGCAGGAGGTCTAACAAAGACAACCAAGTACAAACTGATACCTACAACATGATGTCATTTAAATGGAATAGAAAACAACATGAAACAATTCTATGAGTTGCTTCAGGACATATGCTTCCTCCCGTAGCAATAATACAATAATAAACATAGACCTGCTGTGAAAATGAGCTGTAAAGACCCCTTAGGCCACTTCCTTGATGGACCAGGATGAGGTTTACCAGAGTTCAAAAGAAAAAGAGGGACACTGCTACCGTACCCACCCAAGGGACTCACCTGTATCCCACTGGCTCTGCTGAGAATCTGAGGAAGTGCTCGACTGCCGATGGCGCTGGCAGCTGCCCTCTGTCCTCTTTGAAGAAGAATTGGAAGTGCCATAGTTGTAGCGCTCAGGGGACACTGAGGGAAGAGAATGGAAAGAAACATTAACAGCCACTTGCCAATTCCAGGTCCAGCCTTCAACTCTACAGCAGCTCCAATTGTCAAGAGTTATTCTGTAAGCAATCAGGATCAGGATCTCTAAAATGGCCTCTTGTCCCTCATCAACTGCCCCTACTTTATCCAAGTGGGTCTCTGTAGGATGCCCACTCTTTTCTTCTAGAACTTGACTCTGAGGTGTATTATTCCACAAACGACATTAGTTCTTCTAGAGGTGTCCACCTGGTATTCCCAATCTCACAGGCTTACAATAGGATAGGAAAACATACAATCCCCCTGTCCAACCTAGTCATTCCACCTCTAGTAACCTAGCCAAGGGCACAACAACCTACGCATGTACAGGGCTTCTGGTGGTCTCAAACTCTCCCAGCTCACCACCTTTCTCACTGGTGTCCTCTCCCAAGTCAAAGGCCTCAACTCTGGAGCCAGGCCAGCTAGATTTGAATCCTGGCTCCTACACTTTCTGGCTACGTTATCTGCAAGACCCTTTCTGATGTTATCTTCTTACCTAGTCTCCACCCTTGCTTGGGCACCTCTCTGCTCCTGCCACATTCATTTCTCATGCCAAGTTCATTCCCACTCAGGGCTTGGACGCTTGCCTTTCCCTCTGCCTGGGAACTTCTCCCCTGAGATCTATGTGAGGCTGGCAGTACGGTCTCAGTTCAACTGTCATCACAGAAAGGTCTGCACTGTTTCCCTAATCTAAGGCAGCCTCCCTTCACTACTCCATCTCATTACCTAAAGTCTTTCTGTAACCACAACTAAAAGCAAAGTACTTGTTTATTCATCTTTATTTTCTGATGCACCAGGTAAATGTAAGACCCATTATCTTATATCCTCTCTGCCCAGTAGGCAGGATTCGAGTCTTAGATGTGGCAAGCTGCTTAACTTTTCAGAACCTGTTGTTTTCCTCGTACAGTGGGGACAGTAACAGGGCTCCCTTGTGGGACTACTGGAAGGATATAAGGTGACAGCTCATATGAAGGACTTACAGCAGTGCCTGGCATAATCAAGCCCTCCATAAACAGTAGTCGTCATTATTATTGATGTGGCCAAATTCCACAAACTCACTCCTCCTTAAACCATGCCTCCTCCCTCTTTTGTTTCTCATTAACACTGTAGGAAAGGGGGAATGAAATGGGACATGATCAGGGCGGGCACCACGGGGGCCCAGCAGGACTAGACCTTCTCCCCACAGTTAGTTTGGCACACTCCCATTCAACCTTACCAGGCCGGCGTCGTTTGCGCGCCAGGTGTGGCAGCAGGTCATGGCGGGCCAGCACCCGCAGGAGTTGGCCCAGCAGCCGAAGGTTACTCTCGTCGCACTGCCCGCGGCGCTCCAGCTCCAGTAACAGCTCCAGGCCACTGCGGGCGCGGGCCAGGCCGCCAGCTGCGCCGGGGGCCTCGTCCAGTAGGAAGGCCAGAAGCTCCAGTTCACACTCGGTCAGCTGCCCGCCCACCACCTCGAACATACGGTGAAGCGACAGCATGCCATAGTAGTCCAAGCACTCATCCTCCTCCCAGCTCGGGGCCGGGGTCGACCCAGACAGCGCCATTCCCGGGGGAGGGATGCGGAACGAGCTCAGAACCAGGGCCTAGAACCCACACGGCGGGGAGGAGGCAGCGGTCAGCGACGCGGCGGCCGGGACTCCACACCGGCCAGTGCGTGTTCCCCCACCCCGGCCAGGCAGGGCTGCCCCCCCACAACCCACAACCGCCTCCGTCTCCCCCTCCCCCGGACGGGAGTGGTATGGCCCAAGGTCCCCTAGTAACAGGTCCAGACGCCGGACCCTGCGGTTTCTCCCACCAGTCCGGCCAGACGAGCTTAAAGGTCCCTCCCGGGTGGTACGTCCCAAACTAGCTTCCCGGACGACCCAAGTGATTCGGCCCAAACAAGGATCCCCGCGGCCCATTCCAAGGCATTTTGTCTACTACACGGTGCCTTTGGGTAGTAAACGTTCGGATGTGGCCCTCGCCTCTGTCCAGCAGTATTTTCCACTCAGGCCCTCTGCTCCACCCAAGTGGTACCGTCCGAACCCGACCCTCGCCCTATAAAGGGCGGTCTCGCCCTATCCCCAGCACCTGACTGGTTTCGTCTGCCCGCCACCAGTCGTCTTCAGGCCTTTCAGGATCCTCACCGGATTCCGGCGTCCGATGACTTCTGGGCGACGGCCGCAGCCACTTGTTTTGGATCTTTCTGGCACCTTCTCTATTATTACGCCTGCGTCACCTCGCTCCTCCTTCTTCCCCCAACTCGCGCAGGTGCGGCCGGCACGCCCCTTGGGCGCAAGCGCAGAACGAGACCTACGAGCCCCGTCCTCCGGGGCCTCCGGACCCGCCTCCCAACCGAAGCTTCCTGGCTCGCCGGTGCTGCGCTTGCGCAATGCGAGAACTTCGCTGGTCTGGCCTCACAGTATCTTTACTTCTCCCGCGGCTGAGTCAAGCCACCGGGTCCCAGGTTGCCCCACATCAGGACCTGTGGAAATACTCATGAACTACAGCCCCTCCTGATCACGACCCAGACGCCCATATTATCACTGCCCCAGCTTCCCTAAAGGACAACAATTACAGCTGTCCCAGCTCCCAGTAGAACCCAGGCCTCTTAGAATTGGGACCTGGATCCTCCTCTATTAGACTGTTCCCCACTCCTAATGGCAACCAGGAATCTGTATCTCAGCTGTGCTGCCTCAAGATCCCGTTCTGGAAACACACTTTTATCCCGAAGAGCACACGCCCCACCCCCACCCCCACTATAAATTCCTTCTCCTGCTCCGAAACCAGCGTTCCCCAGTATCAAGTTCAGGACTGAGTAACCTCCTTCCAAATCACAACAGACCCCTCCATCCCGACATGCGCCCCCGGAAGGCGTCCATCACGACCCCATCACAGTAATCTCCTACTCAGGGCTGGAACGGCTCCTCCGCAACCCCTTCCATCTCTGCCCTCCAGGATCAATACCCTCTTCGTAACCTGCATCAACGAGAGCAGGTCTGTCGAGGCTGTAGTGGCTTGCGCGTCCCCTGCCGCGGGGCTTTGGGTGTGATGGCCGCCCCGCCACCCACTTAGGTGACTCAAGGTCAGGGCCAGCACGTGCCTGACACAGGTCTCCTCCACGACCGGTTCCCACCCCCAGAATTCTCTCCCCTTGGAAGGCGGGAATCCTGCGTCCTGCCTGGCACTGGCTTAGTACAGGCTCTGCTTTGGTTGCAGCGGTAACTCAGAATTCCTTTCTCTCTCTGGGACTCACTTTCCCCACCTGTGAAACAAAAGGATGGCAAAAATCCCCTATGGACGCATAGTCCTAAATTGAATACACAGTCGAAGCTTTATAAGTGACTATCATGAAATGAAGAGAGGAGAGGGACCGCAGTTTTACAAACTCGGAAGGACTGTGTCCATGTCAGATGGGATACCCACAGTGTATGAACGAAGCCCCTATTGAGCACTTTTACATGTGGGTTATCATCCAGTCCTTTCAACATCCTTTTACGTGAATTTCAGTCAAAGCCCACTTCACGGATGAGTAAAACTGAGGCCCCACAGAGGGGAAGTACTTAAATTTGGCTGGCTGCAAATCTGTGTTCTCAAGACTCTCAGTCTCTTCAGCCCTGAAATGACGTCTGTCAAGGCCTCCCGCCGCCTAGTTCCTTCTTTGGGTCCCCGCTTTCTGTGTTCACTTCTCAGGAAAGGAGAGGCCACGGAGAATTGCGCAGACGCTTCTCGGCGCCGGGACCCCGCCCACAGGGAACCGATGTGTGCGTGGAGAAACTCGGGAAGCCCCGCCTGAAAGTCAATACGCAGGCGCAAGGGCGCGTGCCCTGCGCTGCCGGTTCTGATTGGCCCCTACGGGTAAGGGCGCCGCCCAATGGGAGGTGTGGATAGTGAGGGGTCCCGCACGCCTGGAGCCCAGGGTCTTTGGCAAGAGCGGCAGGAGCTGTTCAAGGCAAGAGAAATGGGTGAGGGCGCCTCGGGGTGGGCGGGGAACAGAGCGCTGGGCTTCCGGAAAGGGTGGAGGGAGAATGAAGAGGACCCTGGGGATTAAAGAACCTCGGGGCCTGTGCTAGGGCGAGAGCTGAGCCGGGTGGAAGGAGAACGCTCCTTCCTGTGTGCCCTGGAGATGTTGGTTGCCCTCCCGCGGTGAGCAGTACCCTAAATTTGGCTCCCTCCCACCTCCTGCTGGTACCTGTCGGGCTGCCAGGGAGATTAGTTTGGCAAGAGAAAAGGGTTGTGTAGCAGGGAAGTTGAACTTTCAGGCCCTGGTGGGTTCTTTCCTGGTAGAATTTAAGGATTGACTATATGAAAAGCCCCCTTTCCTACCCCTAGTAGTTCATGGTACAAGATTGGGTAAGAGGAGTGTAGATGAGGAAGGCGCAAATTTCAGGGCCACCTTCTAGAAAATAATTTGGTGGGCGTCTACTTTGTACAAGTTTTGAAGCGTGCTCTGGGCCTAACCCTAAGGGAGGTCTCTCTTCCAAGTGGGGCTGTAAGACAAGGAAAAATGGAACTTTCTGCTCCCATTGACTGTTGATAGGAAGATCGTTTATGGAATGGCTGTTGTGTACAGGACCCTGGAACTCCAAAATTAGTGAAGGATTTGGAATAGGTTGATAAGGAAAGTTTAACTCCTGGGCATTTAGTGAATCATTTTTTCAGGGAGTACTCATTGGGCACCACCTGAAAACAGGGCCCTATGCAATGCTGTGAATTGTGGGAATTCACAGTAAAATGAGAGAGTTGGCCTGATAGAAGTGAAATGTGCACAGGGATGGTTAAACTCCCAGGGCCTCACTCCCCTAAAGACTTTTATTCATTCACTAAATACCTACTTGGTGCCTACTGTGTGTTGGACATTGTTCTTCCCGCTGGAAATACCTCCGTAATGAATAGGCTAAAATCTCTGTCCTCAGGGAGTTGTTTTTTTGAGGGTTTTGTTTTTGTTTTTGTTTTTGTTTTTGTTTTGGTGCTGGGGATCGAACTCAGGGCCTTGCCCTCAGGGAGTTTAATATGAACAAATTCCATATGCAGGGCTATAAGATAAACTCCATCTGCCCTCTGGCACTAACAAATGAGGTGAAGAAGAGACAATGGTGGGGATTTCAAAAGGCATAGTGGCATATGCCTGTAATCCTAGAACTCGGGAGGCTGAGGCAGGAGGATTGCTGTGAGTTCAAAGCCAGCCTGGGCTACATAGTGAGACCCTGTCTCAAAAAAAAAAAAAAGAAAGAAAGAAAAGTTTCTAGGCCTGGAGACAGTCGTTTGTTGAACGGATTGTGAGCCTCCATTATGTGAGGGCCCTGGATTGCATTCAGCCTGAACAAGAAGAGGACATAGGGGCAAATTTGAAAGTTAAAATATCTGTCCCTGGTCTGTGGTTTTGTTGGTGACTGGGGCCCCCACAATGAATCAGACCCACCCTGCTTGCAAATGCTCAGTCCCGTAAAGAGCGCAAAGGAACACTCCAGGCTCATATTTGTTGCAACAGACGTAGCACACGATATCATAGGAACCTCAAGGAGGCAGGAGTGGCCACTACCCTGAAGATATAAAGATGTTGCCAGAGGTTTCACAAAGAAGACGTGGGATAAGACAAGAAGAGAGAGTTTTCTTAGCAGAGAAAGTATCAGCATCAAAGATTTTAAAAGTTCAAAACTACTTTTTAGAGAACTTTAATATTTATAGCTAGCCTTTGTCAAGTACCAGTGACATCATAGTCAGTACTAGTTTTATCTCCATGTTACAGGTAAGAAGATACTCTGAAAGGGAGAACATAAGCAGTGGTGCTCAGAATCAAGCTGAGGGACATCTGGTTCCAGGGCCTGTGCTATTAAATGTTTTGCCACATCTTTGTGTGCATACATAAAGGAAGGAAGGTGTTGTAAAAAGAGGAAACTGAACAAAGGCTAGGAGTCTAGAAAAGACTGGTGTATTTTCCGAAGGAGTGTGCTTCAGCCTCTGGAAGAGGGCAGCATCCCAGGCCAGACTGAGGAGTGTTCTCTCTTCTGCAGATGCCTGGCTGCTGTGGGTGGCAATAGGCTTCAGAGGCACGGGACCATCCAAGACTGAGACGTAAACATTGGATTAAGATTTGTTGATTGTTAGAGGCTGGTGAGTAATGGGATGAGCAAGGGAAATCCTGAGACATCCCCTCTCTCCTGGGTTCCTGGTAAGTCATTGGCTCCTGCCCCCTCCTTCTCCAGGCACTGCCTTCCCCATAATGGCAGAGGTTGTGGCTGAGGTGGCTGAGATGCCAACACAGTCACCTGGGGCAGTGGAGATGCCAACATCCATGTCATCCATGTCGGGGGAGATGGCAGAAATAGCAACAGAAGTGACAGAGATGACACCTGGGGAGGCCCTTGCCTCGTCCCTCTTCTTCCAGCACCACCAGTTCATGTGTTCTGAGTGTGGCAGCCTCTATAACACCCTACAGGAAGTCCTTTCACACCAAGAGCAGCACATGCCCACTGTGTCAGAGGAGGAGGCACTGACCATGCAGGATGCTGGCCTGGAACCAGAGCTAGTGCCAGACACTGAAGAGGGGCCTTTCCAGTGTGGTGAATGCAGCCAACTCATCCTCTCTCCCAGTGAGCTCCTGGCCCACCAGGATGCCCACCTCCGGGAGTCTGCAGGCCAGATCCAGTACCAGTGTGGGGACTGTGAGGAGCTCTTCCCCTCACCTGAGCTGTGGGTGGCTCATCGCAAGGCTCAGCACCTTTCTGCTACACTAGCCGAGTCACCAGCACCACCTCCTTTGCCTCCCCCAGTGCCACCCCCTCCACCACCTGAAATCAAGATGGAGCCCTATGAGTGTCCTGAATGTGCCACCCTCTGTGCCACCCCTGAGGAATTCTTGGAACATCAGGGCACTCACTTTGACTCCTTGGAGAAAGAAGAGCGTAATGGGTTAGAGGAGGAGGAGGAAGAAGATGAGGAAGAAGAGGATGATGATGAAGAGTCAGAGGATGAGGAAGAGGGAGCTGTAGACTTTGGTGATGATACTATGGGAGGTGACAAGTCCACAGCTGGTAGATCGCGAGGTCATGGAGATTGTCCCCAACACTGTACCTCTGTAGGGGCACGTCGGAGACACCGAAGAGCATCTCAAGGATCAGCATCAGCTGCCCATCCCTTCCACTGCACCCAGTGTCAGCGCAGCTTCAGCTCAGCAAACCGGCTGCTGGCTCATGGGCGGGCCCATGTAGGTGGCACACATGAGTGTACGACCTGCTCCAAGGTCTTCAAGAAGGCAGCCTCTCTCGAGCAGCACCTGCGACTGCACCGTGGAGAAGCTCGCTACCTCTGTGTAGACTGTGGACGGGGTTTTGGCACGGAACTCACATTGGTGGCCCACCGCCGGGCTCACACTGCAAACCCATTGCATCGCTGTCGCTGTGGCAAGACATTCAGCAATATGACCAAATTCCTCTACCATCGGCGCACTCATGCTGGGAAAAGTGGGGTCCCAGCTACAGCAACAACAGCCTCCCCAGCTCCAGCAGAGCCCACGCCCCCAACCCCACCCCCTGTCCCGCCTGCCCAGCTACCCTGCCCGCAGTGCCCCAAGTCTTTTGCCTCAGCTTCTCGGCTTTCCCGACACCGGCGCGCAGTACATGGGCCCCCTGAACGGCGGCACCGCTGTGGGGTTTGTGGCAAGGGCTTCAAGAAGCTGGTCCATGTGCGCAATCACTTGCGGACACACACAGGTGAGAGACCCTTCCAGTGCCACTCTTGTGGCAAGACCTTTGCTTCTTTGGCAAACCTCAGCCGCCACCAGCTGACCCACACAGGTGTGCGTCCCTATCAGTGTTTGGACTGTGGCAAGCGCTTTACACAGAGTTCCAATCTGCAGCAGCATCGGCGGCTGCACATGCGGCCTGTTGCCTTTGCCCGTGCACCCCGGCTCCCCATCACTGGTCTCTACAACAAGAGCCCCTACTACTGTGGGACCTGCGGCCGCTGGTTTCGTGCCATGGCAGGCCTACGGCTGCATCAGCGGGTCCATGCCCGAGCCCGGTCTCTGACACTGCAGCCTCCCAGATCACCACCTCCTGCCCCACCTCCAGCTCCTGAGCCTCAGCAGACTATCATGTGCACAGAGCTTGGGGAGACCATCGCCATCATTGAGACATCCCAGCCGCTGGCACTTGAGGACACGCTGCAGCTGTGCCAGGCTGCACTAGGGGCTAGTGAAGCAAGCGGGCTGTTGCAGTTAGACGCCGCCTTCGTGTGACATAGCTGAAGAGCAACAATAAAAGGGTTTGGTCACAACAATGAGTACGGGCTCCTCTGGGGAAAAGAGGACCACCCCTTTGACAAGGCAATCTGGCATTCACCATGAGACTCTTGTACCCGGTGACTCCTCAGAACAGCTCTGGCAGGTTTCCCATGTCACTTTTTTCTTCCTGAGGAGACACTGAAGTTCTAAGATGCCATGTGATCTGGTCACCCTGCTGTGTTGCAAAGTGGGGTTTGCCAAGGCTCTTTGCATCACCCTTGTGCTCAGCAATATCAGGTAAACTTTGCTGAGCACTGACCATGTTTCAGATCTGTGCTGGGCATTCTCATATACCTCTCAAGGTACACTGCTTGTCTCCCAGCCCTAGGCTTCCCTGGATTTGGGGTACCCAGAGCTTGTTCTGCCTGGTAGAGAAAGGCACTTATCTGGGCTTCCTTCAACTCAGTTTTGACAACGTGGAAGGTAATTGTAGGTACCTTGGTACTAAGCTTAGACTGGGTGATGCTGAAGACCCAGGAATGAGTCAGACACAGGCTCTGCCCTCAGGAAGTATGCTGGTAGGAGTGCACACAAGTACAGACAGTTTGTTTTCCAATTGTGTTTCATTCAGCCGGTGTTCTAAGGCCTCTTATGTGCTATGCTGTGCTGGAGGCCAGAGATGAGTTAGGCCTAAGCATTTCCTGGGTTGTGATGGGGATGTGCAAGGATATTGGGATCCCAGAGTAGGGAACAAACCTTCATGGGAGGAGACCAGTAGTGAAAAAGTCTCCCCAGAGAGAGGAGTTTCTGAAGAAAAAGTAGAAATCTGTCAGTGGAGAGAAAAAGAACATTCCAGGCAGACAGCCCTACAGGAGGATAGTAAGTTCTTAGTATATTTGGAGACCATCTTGAAACTACAGTAACAGTAGCATTTGACTGCATGGCTATGGCAGGCACTGCACTTAGCACTATATGTGTACTATTATCCCAACAGGCCTGAGATAGATCTCAATCTCATCCTTCTTATACAAATGAAAAATCTAAGGACAGGCCAGGCATGGTGGCGCACACCTGTAATCCCAGCACTGGAGAGGCTGAGGCAGGAGAATTGCCACAAGTTCAAGGTCAGCCTGGGCTGCATAGTGAGTTCAAGGCCAGTCAGAACTACACAAAGACTGTTGCAAAAAAACAAAAATCTAACCACTACTATTCTAAATGACTGAGACCGGAAACCCATGCAGAAAGCTGGAGTCAGAGAACCCATTCTAATTGAAAGAAAAGCCAGGGTCACAGAGCAGTTGGGATTTGAGGGGGCCCTAAAAGATCAAAGGTTTTGGAAGCAGGAAGGGATCCCTGGTTTTTTCAAAGAGTGCTTGGGCTGACAGTCCTTCCCTCCCTAAGCAGATGCAGGTCAGTGGGGCAGGCTTCCTCCAGGCCTCTGCATACTGGGTGCTCAGGCAGATGAAACAGAATGCTGCTGGGGCTGGCAGTCGTCCAGGAGAGAAGCCTAGGCCTTGGGAGTTAGGCGGAGTTGTTCAGGGCAGTGTTGCGGGGGTGGGGAGGTGTCATAACAGAGTTGTCAGGTCTTTCTGAGATCAGAGTGATGTGAGTGGGAGGCTGGGAACAGGGACAGAACTGGGGAGGGGCTATAGGGGTAGGAGTAGGGTAAAGAACACCTTCTGAATACATGGTCAACCACTGGGAAGGAAGGGGTCCCCATGAACCCAAGGCTTGCCCCTTGCCCAAACCAGCCATCTTCCCCTTGTCTAATCTGTGTGGCTCTATACATCCATTGTGTAATCAGGGTGAAATCCAGGCCAGCATAGAGCAAGAGAGGGCCAGAGTCTGTTCTGGGCAGTACACAGGTGTCCGTAGGCAGTTTGGAAAGCCTGGCGCCCACAGGAACAGTCCTGGCACTCCTGAGACATGTCCCAGGTGGAATCTAGCAGAGGACATGCAGTTGCTCCTCCCCAGGTTTCCTTCCCTGTCCTGCAGTCTCCTGCCAATGCTCATTGCTTGGCACCATGTGGAGGAGGTACCATTTCCTTCTGCCTGTAGACCCTACCATCTAGTCTTAGCGTATTTTAAAAGTGAGGGGAAAAGCCAAACTCTCTGCCCCAGTCTTCCCACAGTTGTCAATTTCCAACATCCCTGAGAGGCAGAGCAAATAGGTGCCCTGCTTAACACTCTGAAATGAAGTCTTGAGAATCTGCGAGGGTTCTGGCCCTGTCCCATGCCCCCCCACCCCAGTCCAGAGCCTATAGGCTGAGTAAGTTTTAAATTTTTGCACAAGTGACTCCTTATCATCCAGTGTCTCCCTGGTCCTGGAAGCAGCCAGCAGCTTGGACTGAGATACAGAGCTCTTTGTTCAAGTCTTGACTCTGTAACTTAAATTCTGTGGCCTTGACCCCTTCAAGGCATTTCCAGTTCTCTCACTGGGCACTAGGGATGTTAATCCCTCCCTCCCTAAGCAGAAGCAGATGATTTATGCTGGGTCACAGGACAGGCTCCTTCCAGGCCTCTACAGTGGAAAAGTTCATCACTCCACATGCAGAGGGGAGTGCTAAGGTACAGAAGGTTGGGCACCTGAGTCAGAGCCAAGACCCAGGCTTCCCAGTGTTCCCCTGCCTAAGATACAGCCCATTTCTGACCCTGAACAGCCCTCCAGGCACCCCTCCTCACCTTGGTGGAAACAGGCAGCCAGACAGGAAGCAAGTTTTCATGCCAATAATTTATTGAACGGAGGTCTGTACACAGGCAAACCTTACTGTGGAAACTTAAGACATCAGGAGTTCTCCCCATTCCCCCAGGTCCTCCAGGGTAGGGAGAGGAGTGAGGAGGCCTTGGGAACATAGGGCAGGAGTGGAGATACAGCTGTAGGAGTGGGCAGGGCCAGGTTGGATGGTGCGAATCAACGTTTTCTTTAAGAAAAAAATTATAACAATCTATTTACACCTGGGGACCAGGGAAGGGAAAAGATGGAGTGATTCTATTTACAAAGGTCATAGGAGGGGAGGGGGGTTCGGAAGAAGTAGAGGCTGGGGGCGGGTATGAGGGGGCGAAGAGGGTAGGAGTTTCTCATGCCCCCAGCCCCATCCTTCCTTGTCTTCCCTCCCCACAACCAGTTAAAATCCTCTTAAAAAGCCCACCATAGGAGTGAGGCTGGTAACGGAGGGACTAGAGGTGGGGGCAGGGACTCATTTACCTCTGCCCTCTAGTCTAGGGGCCCAGCCAGGATAGGAGTTCGATGGGCTATGCCTCCCCCTTCCCAACCCCACTTAGGGGTCCCAGATAGACATGGAAGGGAGTTGTTGGGGCCCTCAGGAAGAGTTAGTGAGGGTAGGTGTGGCATCAGGCGCCTGCCAGTCTGAGCCGGTCTGAGTCTCAGTTAAAGCTGAAGGGGAGGAAAGCAGTACACAGTTAGCCTTTGCCTTTCAGATCCCCCTGCACCTTCTCTAGGGTAGAGTGGTCAGATGCTACATTAAAAGTTGAAAGCTGGGCTGGGGATTTAGCTCAGTGGTTAGGAGCACTTTGCCTAGCACGCATAAGGCCCTGAGTTTGATCCCCAGTACCAAAAAAAAAAAAAAAAAGAGTTGAAAGCTGTCACTTCAGGTCCAGGGTTGCAAACTCAAATGCCAAAAAGGCCAGCTTGACAACTGAGGGCCTCACACCAGGGAACCAGGCTTCACATGAGAGGAGGCAGCTGGAGGCAGCTGCAGCCAACCCACTGCCAACTGCAGTCAGGAAGAAAGCCAGGCCCACTGCTGCTGAATCTGATTTTCTTCACCAAGAGAAAAGGAAATCTGGGCTTTTACCCAAAGTGGCCTAATTTTTAAATATGGCCAGCAAGATGAACTTTTTGTTTGTTCACATCAAACATATTTCTTTGGTTTTCCAGGTAGCATTTAAACACAAAAGTAGGCAACAATGCCCTATAAAGGTGGTCACTGACATGCTGTAAAATATATTTTGGTTCAGAAATGCTGCTTTAACCCTCAGCAAATGGCCCTCCAACTTACCTTGTGAGGATGGAGTGAGTGGAGTAGTGCCGGCTGGGGACCTCAGGTGAGGAGGGATGAGAATGGCATTGAGAGACGGTTGGATGGAGAGTTCTAGAGACAGGAATTGACACACCCAGTCAGGGAGGAGCACGGCATTTGGAAACACAGTGAGGATTATAGTGGGGCACCAAACAAGGACCCAACTATCAGCAAGACCAGTTTATAGACACTTTTAGCCACAGAATTCTTTTAAGTGTAAAACTGGAAAGAACCTAGCATAAGACAGATTGTAAAGCATTGCCAAGGCAGCTATGGTTCTCCTAAATCCGGGAACAGCTTCCTGAGCCCTATGCCTGCTTTGTACCTGCTTGGTTCCCCATTTCTATCACTCTTACCACCAGGACTGAAGTTGAAGAGGGGGGGAAGCGGGCGGTTGTTGGGGAGCTGGGTTCCAAGACATCGGAGTTCATCAAAGAAGCTGTGGGCACAGGCCTCTAGTGGAGAGAGTCTGGAGGACGGAGTGTACTCTAGCAGGCTTGAGCAGAGAGCAATGGCCTCAGGCGGTGTCCGAGATTTGAACACCTGGGGGGTGGGGTCATGAGGGTGAGGGATGCCCTCAGCACCAGTGTCCTACAACTGGCTGCCCGTAGCAAATACAACTGCCTGTCTCTCACAAACCCACCTTCCAAATAAGGAAACAGAGGCACAACCACTGAGAGGAAGTCAATTTGTATCTGGCAGGAAGCCAGCCCAGGTCCTCTGAGTGTATGAGCCTTGCTATAAGCTTCAGTTTCCCTGCCACAGAAATGGAATCTTGATTACCTGTAGGTCCTCAACTTTTTAGATTCCATAAACTTTTATATGTAATGAATTACTGACTTGCTCCCTGGTTAACTTTAAACCCTCCCACGCCATGTTCCTGAAGCCAAGTAGCAGCCCAGCTGTCCTCCAGAAGACCCACCTTTTATCCTTACCCTACCTTTGTCCAGGGGTGAGCTTTAATCTGGGGGAATTTGAACTCTGTATAGTTAGGGTTCATCTCTCGGATTTGTTCCCGGGTTGGTGTTCCCAGTACCTGTAGTGAGAAAGTACCTGTAGTGAGAGGGGATCTGAGACAAGGCCCCCTATCCTTTAGCCCTGCCCCCTGTCCTCCCAGACCCCACTCTCACCTTGATGATCTCCACCAGCTGGTCTACCCCACTGTCCCCAGGGAAGATGGGCTGGCCAAGGAGGAGCTCAGCCAGGACGCAGCCAGCTGACCACACATCTGAAGGGGAATGGTGGAGGTTCAGGGCTAGATACGCAGGGCCACCAAGCCCATCCCTTTGCAAACACTTCTCTTTATCTCTCATGGCCATCCTCAAGTGTCAGGAGCCCCATTTTCTCAGGTCAGAAAGGAAGCATTTGGCCCAAAGTCATACACAGAACACTAGGGCCGGACCCTGAAACTCCAGGTCTACCCATCTTAGCTGCACTCTCCAGACTAAGTGTCCTTCCAGCCCAGCCCCCATTGCCTGTGCTCAGTGACCCCAATGGGCCCTTTGTCTCCCTCTATCCTCAGAGAAATAGGCCTAACCTTGCCAACAGGCACTTGTGTCCTTTGAGCCAGAGGAAGGTAAAGCTTTATATCCTAGAATACCTTTCTGACTTCCCACCTCACTCTTGCCCATGGGAAAAGTTTTAACCTGGCTGTTTCACCCCTCCCTAGTCTGTACCTTCACCCTCACTTCACAAGTTTACACCTAGGGACCACAGTCCTTTCACACACCCTTTCATGCTCATTCCCTTATTTCAGCCTTGCCTCTCATGCCTAAAAGGTGGCACTGTCATTCTCAACAACAGAAAGACAGAGGCCTTAAGAACAAGTGGAACCTTCATGGTAGTAAAGCTGTGCCTGCTGGCTCCCCCAAGGTCCCTGCCAGTGCCTCCCCTCCAGCTGAGAACAGAGAGCTGACTGGGAGGTTCCAGAGCCAGGATGGACTCTGAACTCAGGTGAGCTTTCAAATCCCAGCCCTGCCCCATCTTGGCAGTGCAACTATGGGCAGGTGGCTTCCTGGCTCCCAGCCCTAGGTTGCTCATCTAAAATAAGCAGCCAACGAGAAGCATCAGCCCCCTAAGCTTGTGAGGACTGGGTAAAAGAACAGATGTTAGGCTTTTATCACCAAGCCTGAAACACAATGCACAGAACTCAAAACCTGCCAAGATTTTCATTCCGAGCAACCCCCTCTCATAACTCTGACCGATGGACGAGGTATAATCGGTGGCTCCGAAGATGAGCTCCGGGGCTCGGTAGTAGCGAGAACAGATGTAGGAAACATTGGGCTCCCCCCGGACCAGCTGCTTTGCACTGTGAGAAGAAATGGGTAAGGGTAAATACAAGCCAAAGAGTAGGGTCCCTTACCACTTCAGCCACCCAGCAAGCCCAGGTCCATCCCACCTGCCAAAATCGCAGAGCTTGAGGACAGCAGTGTCGGGATCCACCAGCAGGTTCTGGGGTTTGATGTCACGGTGACACACACCTTGGGAGTGTATGTAGGCCAAGCTCCGGAAGAGTTGGTACATGTACACCTGGGGCAGGCATGGGACAGCGGAACTCCAGCTCAGCTCTCCCCACACGGCATACCTACTCACTGTCTTGGTCTGAAGAACCCTTCCAGGCCACAATCTTGGATTCTCAAACTTGAATGCATACCACAACTGCTTGGAGGACTTTTTAAAACAGATTTATGGGCCCCTAATCTCACAGGGTTTTGGGGGGGGGGCAGTGGGGGTTGTTTTGTTTTTCTACAGTACTGAAGACTGAACCCAGAACTTTCACACAGAGAATAGCCCCAGCCCCTTGCTTACTTTTTATTTTGAGACAGGGTCTTGCTAAGTCATTAAGTGGCCCAGGCTGAGCTCTAACTTTCAACCCTCCTGCCTCTTAGACTAACATACCAGCCCTACTAACAGTTTCTAATTCTGTGACTTCAGAATGGGACATATGCAACAAGCCCTCCAGCACTGATGCTAATCCCCAGACCACACTTTGACAACTTCTGCAACCACACCCCTTGGCAGAAGCCTGATGAGTAAGACAAGACACATTGGTAGGCCTTGTCATAAAGTAGGCTGGGGACTCAGGCACTCGGCTTCCCCCGTTACCAAAAACCATTGGTTCTCGAAAAGCTCAGCCTCCTTCACTCAACAGTCAAAACCACCCACAAAAGTGGGAGGCCCTGAGTTCGATCCCCAGCACCAAAAAAACCAAAAAAAAAAACCCACCTACAAACCAGCCACACACACCACCCCCCAGCTCAATTTTGCTCTCTCCCGCTTACTGACTAGAACCCAAGTGCCAAAAGATCAGGGATCTTTTGAGTTTTGATCACTTCTGCTTCCTTGGGACCAAGACCAGTGTCTGATATGTATTAACTGCTCAACTGTTCACCATATACAAAGGGTTCCTCCTCTGTCCCTGTTCCTTTCAGCCAGATGCCATTACCTCTCCATGCACCTGATCTCCTCCCAAAAGCCTTCCTTGTTCCTTCTCATCTCCAAACCAGGCTGAGCTAGGACATCATTTTTCCAGAATTCCCTATGATCCCTCTAGTGCAGCAGTACCTAGTTAGCTGTACAGTTTCCTAGACAGTGCCTTTTGGCCCCACCAAATTGAGAGCTCTTTTGAGAGCAAGATGAGCCTCAGTCAGCTGTGCCTCTGGAATTGCTCGGCACTGGGCCCAGTATGCAGGCAGCTACAACACAGCTTCACCCAACCAGAGAACTCCCCTTCTAGGAGGTGAGGTCCAACAGCAGCAACCACTATTAGAGCCCATGTCAGCTCACCCAAGAGTGGAGTGCTTTTAAAGCCAGCACAAAGGGGCTGGGGATTTAGCTCAGTGATTAGAGTGCTTGCCTTGCAAGCACAAGGGCCTGAGTTCGATCCCCAGCACCACAAAAAAAAAAAAAA
>PVJO010006198.1:0-91159 GCA_004026905.1 Hystrix cristata | reverse complement strand
TTCATAGTACTAAATGCTTGCCAAGTGTGGTGGTACATGACTACTGAATCAGGAGGAGAGCAGCAAGCTCAAGGCCAGCCTGGGCTATGTAGTGAGTTCAAGGCCAGTACAAATGATATAATGAGACCCTGTCTCAAAAAACCAAAGTAAATAAATAAATAAACTAAATGCATACTTTAGAAAAGAGGAAAAAAAAATCTCAAATATACCAATCTAAGTTCACACCTCAAGAACTAGAAAAAAAAAGAAAGAAAACATAAACCTAAATAAAGGAGAATGAAGTAAATGATAAGGATGGAAATAGATATCAAAGAAATTCAAACTAGGAAAATACTGGAGAAATCAATGAGAGAAAAATCTATTTCCATGAGAAATCAATTTAATTGCCAAATCATTAGTAAGACTAAGATAACAAGTGAAAAGACACAACACACTCATATCAGGGATGAAACATTGACTATCTTTGCAGATATTACATCTACTGACAGCAAAATAAGAGCATGGTAGGAACAAATATTCACTTACACAGGTGACAACTTAGAACATATGAAGCAAACAAACAAAAAGCACAAAATACCAAACCCTAACCAAGGTGAAAGAGGCACTCCAAATAGCCTTAAAACCTTAGAGAAATTGAACCTGTAACTAATAGGGTTCTGAAAAGGAAATCTCCAAGCCCAAATACTCCCACTAAGCAGTTTGATTAACCATTTTAAAATGAATCAGTACCTATTTCATATAATCCACTTCAAAAAACAGAAGTGAAAACACTTTCCAATGCATTTTATGAGCCTAGTACTCTGTTATCAACACCAATTAAAGAGAATATAAAAAGATACAAATCAACAATCTTGATCAACTGAGGTGCAAAACTCCCCAAGAAAATGTTAGTGAACAGAATACAAAATTCACAAGTGTACATCAGCAACAAGTAGGGCTTTTCATCTCTGTAAGATTGGATAAATGATAAAAATCAATGTAATCCTACTAATGCTATAATTGATATAATCAGATTCATTGATGCAAAACACTTTTGACAAAATATCCAACATACATTTATGACAAAAACACCACAAAGTTAGAAATGGAGGGGAACGTTCTCAACGTGATAAATTCATACACAGTGAACTGCTGCTAACATCACCCTTAATGGTGAAGACTGACTTATCTCCATCCAACTTCAGGAAAAAGGAAAGGACGTCCACTCCCACCGCTTTCAGTCAGCGAACTACCAGAAGCACCAACAAAATAATGTAAGAAAGAGAACAGGCACATCAATTGGAAGGGGAGAAATAAATCTCCCTCTATGTGATGATGGCACAATTGTCTATACAGAAAATCCCAATGAATCCTCCCAAATAAAAAAAAACAACACTAAAATAAATAAATAAGATCAACATCGTTATGAGACACAGATCAATATTTAAATATCAACTGTATTTCAAAATACTAACAGTAAACTTGTAGCAACTGAAGTTAAAACACACAATACCACTTAAGTTTGCAACAAGGAAAATGAAATACATAGGTATAAATTTAACAAAACATATACAGCATTGAGATTCTGAAAATAATAAGGCACTTAAAAAGAAATAAAAGGCAACCTAAATCCATAGAGAAAAAGGCTATATTAATTTCTTGGAAGGCTCAGCATAGAAAATGTCATTCTACTGATAGACTAATTTAATGCAATTGCTATCAAGACTTCAACAAGATTTTTATGTGTGCGAATGTATATGTCTATGCACAATACTCTTATAAAGTATATATAAGACTATTCAAAATTTACATGGAAAACCATAAGCAATAGAGAACCTCAAATTTATAGGAAAGTAATAAATTGAGAGGAATCATCCTATCCATTATTGAGACTATTATCTGGCTGGTACATATAAACAAGACAATGTAGTATTGCTGGAGCAATAGACACATACATCATTGGAAAAGACTTGAAAAGCCAAAAAGAGACCCACAAAATACAATCAATTGATTTATTTGGTAAAGATATAAAAATAACTTAGGAATTGGGTATCCATAATGAAAAAAGGACCAGAAACTAATCTTCATGTATTTATACAAATATAACTCAAAATGTATCATAGACTTAAATACAAAATGTGAAACTTAAATCAAAAAAAGAAAAAAAAAACACAGTAGAAAAAATTTTGAGATGTAGGACTAGGCAAAGAATTCTTCAGCTCAACATCAAAAATAAGATTCATAAAAGGAAATTGATAAATCATATCTTATGAAAAGCTCAAACTTTTGTTCTGCAAAAGCCTATGAAGAAGATAAAAGGAGGATTAAAAATGGTGGCATAGAAAGCAGTAGTACAATACAGCCTCTCTAAGACCTGGAATCAAGATACTGTACCTGGAAAACAGTAACTTGGTGAAGAGGGGAAAAAATGTTGATCTCTAAGATTGAGGAGCTATCTGATAGGAAAACTAGAAACTACACAGAAGCTGGAACAATGGAACACAATGCAGAGAAAAGAATTAAGCAGTCTGGGTATCCTTCATTTGAATGAGGCAAAATACAAACAAAGAAAAAGATAAAAAATGGATACAAAAAGACAAGGGGACAGATCTCACCCAATAGGCAAAGGGTCTAAGGGAAAAAGGCGGCAAAGGAGGAGGGAAATGGGAATAACCCAAACTTAAAACAGTAACATGTACACTATGTACTACAGTCAACTTCATGTAGTTGTGACTTAATACTGCATGTATGTGGTTGTTTACATTGCTTGTTGTTATATGCAAATGGCACAGTGTATTATGGTCTGTAAGTTTGTGTAATTTTGGATAAACTTTAATAAAAAAAAAAAAAACAAAGAATAAGTAGTGTGGAAGGCTGGTCCAGATTCCTGGGGAGGGAGACCTGCTTCCCCTGACATAAGGTAAGCTGGGAGAGGGTCAGCAGTACTACTCTAAAAAAGCACACAGCTATTAAAAACTGCAAAACAGCATGGGGTTTTACTCTGAAGGTGACTCCTTCTGCATCAAAAGCTAGAGTGGAGAAGAAAACCAGCGCAGTAACCGCCATATTTTAGAGTGTTTAATCAGAAACCATTTTGGAAAGAGGTTAATTAAGGCTGAGCTATAGAACAACTACAGAACAAGCCCACTTCACAGTTTCTGGTGTCTCACTATCGCAGTGGCTAAGTGGGAGACAGCCACAACAGATAGTCAAGTAGCAGGCATGGGCTAGAATAGACCCCCATGAAAAAGTTTCAGTTCAGTTCCGGAAGGACAAAGGGGGTCTTACCCTTTGTGATAAAAAAGTGAGACTGGTTGTCTGTGACTTTTAGAGGGGGCTGAGTCTAAATGTGCTGGCATTAATTCTAAGCTGTAAAAGTAGGTGAAGAAAGCAGTGACTTGGGGTGCACAGAAGGACATGGAAAGTGGGAGTTGACAACAGTGACTACACACTTAAGATAGACACCATTGACTGACCAGGCCCTGCTGGGAAAGCAAGATAGAATCCAGCATTCACACACCAACTTGTGAGTGGGAAAACAAAGTAGTTCTCAGCAATGACTCACTATCCCTCCCCCATATCTGTTGGCTTCCAATACTGCAGGTCCTGGGAAGAAACGCTCACTCATAAACAAGCAGGAATTCTCTTTGCACCCATTTCTTTTTCTTTCTTTCTTTCCTTTTCTTTCTTCATTTTTTTGGAGGTTTGGGGTTTTTTTAAATTATTTTTTCCTTTTTTCCTCTTCTTTTTTATTTTGCACATTTTTCTTCTTTGTTTTTCTGTCAGTGTTATCTCTTTCTATTAATTATTTTACTCTTTTTTTTCTTCTTTTTTTTTGGTGCTGGGGATCGAACTCAGGGCCTTGTGCTTGCAAGGCAAACACTCTAACCACTAAGTTAAATCCCCAGCCCCTAATTATTTTACTCTTTAATAGAATTCTTAATCTTACTTTTCTCTCCTCCTTCTTATCTTTCCTTTATTTTTCAAAATGTATTACTTTCATTTTCCTGTAGTCCACCCATTTCATTTTTACTAGTATTACTATTAATACTTATTAAGCTTTATATATTCATTTGGCTCTATCCAATATTTCTTGAAATTATTTATATCATTAATGGTGGTATAGTTGTTACATTTAGTAGATATTTACTATATGTCAATATTTGGTTCGTCTATCTAAATGATAGTTACAGATTTCTTTTCTGTAGTTTAAGGTGGTACAGTGGTAGCTTCTCTATATATATGTCTTTGACTATTGTTTTTGCTGAATTGGTTGCTATTGTCAAAGTGGCAGAGTTGTTGCTATTAATTAGTTTTGATTTTATGCCAATATCTGCTTTGTCTTTGTGTCATCAACAATATATTCATTTCCAAAGAACTGGGTGCTGAACCAACTACAGTGTACTAACCCTGACAAAGAAATGGAGGTAGTTGGATATTGAGACAGAGGCACTGAAAAGCAGACACTAACTAAAGAGATATCCACACTAGCAACAAAGTCTTTCCACTATAATTAACCTATAAACTTCAACACATATACACACAAAACCAATAAAAACATGAGAAGACAAGGCAATGAAATACCTAGCAAAAACTTTCAACTTCCTCAAAGCTGATACACGGCACATTGTGACCAAGTAGGCTTCATTCCAGGAATGCAAAGAAGGTTCAACATACACAAATTAATAAATGTATTACACCATGTAAACAAAAACAATTAGAAAAACCAGATGATCATCTCAATAGATGCAGAAAAAGCCTTTGACAAAATCCAACATAAATTCATTATAAAAACCCTGAAGAATATAGGTATAGAAAGAAACTTTATCTCAATATGATAAAGTCATTTATGAGAAAAGAACAGCCAACATCATATTAAGTGGGGAAATGTTGAAAGCTTTGTCTTTGAAACCACGAACAGGACAAGCTTGTCTATTATCACCACATCTGTTCAGTATAGTAGTCAAAACTTTAGGCAGAGCAATCAGACAAGAGAAAGAAATAAAGGGGGTACATATGAAAAAGGATTAAGTCAAACTGTCATGACTTGTACATGACACGGTCCTTAACCTAGAAGACCCAGAGAATTCAACAAAAAGACTGCTAGAATTAATAAACGAATTCAGAAATATATCACGACACAAAATCAACACACAAAAATCAGTAGCACTCCTGTACACCAATAATGACTTAACAGACAGGGAAATAAGGAAAACAATATCACTCTCAATAGAATCAAGAAAAAGTAAATACTTAGGAATTAAGCAAACCAAGGAAGTGAAAGACCTCTGCAAAGATAACTACAATACTTTAAAAATGGATATCATAGTGGAAATCAGAAAACGGAAAAACATACCCAATTCTTGGTTAGGCAGAACCAATAATACCAAAATATTCATTATTGCAAACTGATATAGAAGGCTGGGGATTTAGCTCAGTGGTTAGAGTGCTTGCCTTGCCAGTACAAGGCCCTGAGTTCAATCCCCAGCACACACACACACACACACACACACACACACACACACACACAACTGATATAGAGATTTAACACAATCCAAAATAAAACACCAATAGCATTCTTTGTAGAACTAGAGAAAACAATCCCAAAATTCATATGGAATGAGAAAGAGACTCAGAGTAGCAAAACCAATACCAATCTTGGGCAATAAGAGCAAAGCAAGAGACATCACAATCCTGGTCTTCAAACATTACAAAGCTACAGTGAAGAAAACAGACATGTGGTTCAGTGGAACAAAAGGCACATTCAGCCATCTAGTTTTGACAAAGGGCCCCAAAACATACTCTGCGTAGAAGACAGCCTCTTTAACAAGTGGTGCTAGAAAAACTGGCTATCTTTATACACATGCAGAAGAGTGCAGCTAGACCCATATCTCTGGCCATGTATTAAACTAAAATAAAAATCAATAAAACATGTAAATATTAAAACAAAAAACTTAATCTGGTGGAATATAGAAACCCCTAGACAGGCACAGGCAAGGAGTTTTTTTTTTTTTTTTTTTTTTTAATAAAACCCCAACTGAACAAGAACTAACATCAAGAATCAACAAATGGGATCATACCAAATTAAAAAGGGAAGGGACAACTTACAGAATGGGAAAAAAGTTTTGCAAGCTATTCCTCAGACAGAGGACTAATACATAGAGTATACTGTATAAAGAACTGAAAAAAATTAGAACACCTCAGAACAAAAGATCAATTTAAAATGAATAGATGCTTCTCAGAAGAAGTAAAAATAGCCAATAAATGCATGAAAATGGTCAGTCTGTTTTGCCATTTGTGTAATGCAAATTAAATTTCATCTTACTCTAGAAAGAATGGCCATGATCAAGAAATCAGTGGGAATGTAAACTAGTATAAGCACTATGGAAATCAGTATAGAAATTGCTCAAAAAACTAAAACTAGAAATTTCTTCTGACCCAGCTATTCCCCTTTAAATCTTCCCAAAGACTTAGAGACAATATATTACAGTGATACATACATACCCATATTTATAGCAGCACAACTCACAGTATCTACAACCTAGAAGTAGACTAATATGCCTATCAATAAATGAATGGATAAAGAAAATATGGTATTATAAACAATGGAGTCCTACTCTGTCATAAAGAAGTATACATTTGAGTCATCTGTAGGAAAATGTATCCTTAAGACCACCTTAAGACCATAATATTAAGTGAAATAAATCCATCACATGCACTAAAATACCACATGGCTTTTCTTATCTGAGAAACTCACCATATAAATAAATTAAAGAGCAAAATAGAAGAAAGATAACAGAAAAAAGGAAGATAGAACTTTTGCAAATGAGAAGACGATCTAGAGATGAAGGGTGGGGTGATGGGAAGGGAAGGGGATGAGAGAAGAATTAATATGCACTATGTATATGCACTAACTTTACAAAATGAATGTAATGATTACGTACTGCAAGCACGTACTGATGTAAAGTATTAAATAATAAGCAAAATACTAATGGTTATATATATAACTAATGGTTATATATATATTTTGCATATATATATATATATATATATATATATATATAGGACAAACCAAAGTCTGGGAGAAAGTATTGGCAAAGATGTATCCAACAAAAAAGTAAGACTTAAAATGTATAGCAAATTCTCAAAAGCACCAGTGAAACACCCCAAACAATAACTATTATATACTGCAAATTTCCATAAACTGCAGAAAAAGATTTTGAAAGTTTCACCACAAAGAATTGATGAATGTTTGAACAGATAAATTTGTTTAACCTGATTTAAACATTAGGCAATGTATACACGTAACGAATATTACATGGTACCCAACTGATACGTATAGCTTTCATGTTTTTGTGTATAAGATAAAATAAAAAATTAAAAAATAGAGAGGTCCCATCTGCCCTGCCCTGGCTACTACCACCACCATCCTAGTGGGAGATACGACCCTCGTGAGAAACAGGAGGGGAGAGGTTCCACTTGCTCCATCCCCACCGCTACTGCCACCAGCCCAGGCCTCACACGACCCATGTGGGAGACTGGAAGAGAGGACCTCCACACCTCACACCCCACACCAGGACCACCAGCCTAGGTCTCGTACAACCTGCACAGGAAATAGTAAAAGAGCAGCCAATCTATCAATTCATAGTCAGCTCTGGTCCTGAGTTCTCCACAGCACAATGTGGCAGAGGTGATAATCAAAGACTGACCTGACTGAGGACAAGACCAACATCCATAAGGAGAAATTCACTCCGGAACTGAAGTATTACCCTATCACAGAGACCAGGTAAGAGAGTCATGGGAGACAGGCCTTCAGAGGGGAGCTAGACAGGGATCTCTTGGGACCCCCTGGTAGGGTCAGGCTCAGGTCAGGAAGATCACATGAGCTGCATTCTGTGGTGGGAGGCCAGGACTGGTGGGTGTCATCTTCAGGGCATGACCCTGAGGGAGATGACATTTAGTCCAGTGGTCTGCTTAAGCTCTTGCACTGCTCCCTATATCCAGGATAAATTAGTAGTATGAAGTAATATAAGTCAATATATGGTTTACATAAGTGTCTTCACTAGAAACACTGACCTCTTTGCTCTGGTTAATGGCAGTTTATGAGTGGCTGTTAGGGTCTCTTGGTTTCCAGTTGATATTTGACACCAGAAAAGAACTCCACCAGTAAGAGAATTATAGGCCAATCTCTCTAATGAACATAGATACAAAGTCATTAACAAGATACTGGCCAAAAGAATGCGACAAATCATCAAAAAGATCATACACCATGACCAAGTGGGCTTCATCCCACTGATACAAAGATGGTTCAACATAGGCAAATAAATAAATATAATTCATCACATAAAATGAAGCAAGGCCAAAAGTTACAGAATCAATTCAATAGATGGAGAAAAAGCCAGTGACAAAATCTAACACCCACTTATGATATAAACCCTGAAGAAAATATGTATAGAAGAATCTTATCTCAATCTAATAAAAGCCATTTATGAGCAATGTACTGCCAACATCATATTAAATGAGGAAAAAGCAAAAGCTTTCCTTCTAAAATCAGGAACAAGACAAGGCACCAAAGAGCCCAAATGAAATTAATATATAACTGGGGGTGTACTTAAACAGAAGTTAAAAAAAAAATCAAGGAATAAGCACTGGAAAAAGAATGTGACAACAGGATTCAATGACTATGTCAACGGTCTCAGATGTCCAATCAAGACACAGACTGGGAAGACTGGATTAAAACATGCAATCATATATTGCTTAGAGAAGACACACCTCATCCAAATAGAAGTGTACAGACCGAAAGTGACAGGATGGAATAGCTATCTTATTTTTAGCCAGAGCAAATTTTAAGCCAAAACTTAGCAGAAGAAAAAGATGACCGCTATATACTGGTAAAGGGAGCAATTCAACAGGAGAAGATGAATGCTAATTTGTTTTTCAGAAACTATACTAAGCAATAATTACTTTTTGAAACGACACAACCAGCCCAGGAACTGTACTGTTATTTCAAAGTGTCAAGTGAAAAGGAAGTGAAAATAGTTTAGCCAACTAAGAAACCACATAGAAATATACACTTTAGGTGAGAATATTATTTCATGTCTGATAGATCTACTTATATAAATCATATTAATGCACGTTTTTAAGCCTTCCTAACCAATAATTAGACATAAATTTTTTGAATAATGTGTTCTAAAAACAGATATTTGTATTGATATAACTGTCTCTATTGGCATCAAAATGTTTCTATTGAGTTTGGGTTTTGGATTCCTACTGGGGCAGCTTTGGATGATCCTAAGGCAAAATCCATAGAAAGGCCTGGGTTACGCAAGGCTAGACCAGGGCAATACACACAAAAGACAATTCTTTTTTAGTTAATCCATATTTTAATGTCCAGGAAGTATTCCCTATGACAACATGAAGTTGTGGAATGATTTTACTACTGCAATGCTTCAAAAAATAGATTGTACATTTAATCACTTTGACAATCCTAGAGGAGGAAAATTAACGATAACACCTGACAAAATTGATGAATGAGGATAAAAAACAATCAAATAACAGAATTACTAGATTTTTCTATGCACTAGTCATCATCAAAAAGCAGAAAAGTAGGTCACGTACTGTAACGAAAAATATTGTAATAACAAGAAATATAAATGCTATGAACTTTTTTGTATCCACTGACAAAAAAAAAAAAAAAAAAAAAAAACCTACTCCAAATGGTAAATAACAGAGTCCATTAAGTACAAACATATTTATGGTCCTGGTAAAAAATCAGTACTTTAAAGATGCTGTACTGTAAAATTTGTTATAATTAAAATGCTGTGTGTTTAATGCACTAGATTCATGTTAAAATATATTTGCCAGAATAAATAAGAGATGTTGACCTAGAGCTCATACATATTTTGTTCAAAACACCTAATATGACGAGTGGGAGGGTTATTAGCAGCACATTTAGTTTCATTAAAAGTTACAAACAGAAAGATACAGCCATAATTATTTAAATATTAGGTACTAGTTTAATACTGGAAAAATATATCTGCAAGACAAAATTAATGGACAACATTTTATTGCACAAATTGAGGACAAAATACAAAATCAAGAGAGATAGTTAGATTATACCTGCCCAAAACACTTATGTCATGGTGGAGCAAGGGTTACATTTTAAAACAAGATAACAAAAATATGATTTTTGACATTCTTCATTGAGAAAGAGAAAGGCACTTTGCAGAGCAAGGTATATAATACATTTCATTTTTTGCCAAAACAATAACATATCAATGTGTATGAGTACATTTTTATGTAAAAGGACAATCATGAGATTGTAATTTAGTTAAGAGGAGGGTTACGGAACCAGGCAGAGTAGTTGTCCAGCTTTATGTAATCATTTCAACTGCAACAGATATAGTTTTGAAAAACCACAATACTTGCAAGTACGGATAAAATTGATAGCTCAAATATAATTTGTTGAATGAGATAGCAGTATTAGAAAATTTTCACATTAACATTTACTTCACTAAGTACTATCAACGAGTAACACTTTTCTTAAAGAAAGTAATTTGAAAATAATCAACATAAGGAGATGACTTCAATCTTAAATGATGTGAAGACAATTTGTAGATGATGTATAAACTATGCTCCAATTCTTATTAAAATTCATGTTTATATGTGTCTATTAGTTTTGAAAAGCCACCAAAACAACTACCAAGATGTGGAATTGGAATGGGAAAATAATAAAGATCATTAACTTCCTCTTTAAAAACCTTTGTTATCTAAAAAATAAATCAAGAAAACAATAGCAATTACAATAGCTACCAAAATTACACAGTGAAAACTTAACCAAATAAATTAAACTATCTGCAATGAAAACTAGAAAACACTGACAGAAGAAATTTAAGAGGATATAGATAAATGGAAAGATATATGATGAACTTGCATTAGAAAAGTATTGTTAAACATGTCCACAATACCTAAAGCAATTTATGGAGGCAATAAAATCCCTATCAAAATATCAATGTTATTCTTTACAGAATTGAAAAAAAAATCTTGAAATTTATATGGAATAACAAAAGATCTCAAATGACAAAAACAATCCTAAGCAAAAGGAATAAAACTGGAGGCATCACATTATATTACCTCGAAAAACTAAAAAGCTACATACAGCTTAGTGTGGTGGTGCAAACCTATAATCCTAGTACTCTGGGAGGCTGAGGCAGGAGGATCACAATTTCAAGCCCAGCCTGGACAACTTAGTGACTTAGCAAGACTCTGTCTCCAAATAAAAATAAATAAATAAATAAAGAAGGTCTGGGGATGTAGCTCAGTGCAAAGGTACTAGGTTCACTTCCTAGTATCACAAAAATAACTAACTAAATAAATAAATTAAAAAAAAAAACAAATCTTGGTATTGCTATAAAAAGAACACAAAAAAGAACAAAGCTGGAGGCATTACATTACCTTTCCTACTACAAAACTACAGTAATCCAAAGAGCATGGTATTGGCTTTAAAAGGACATGCAGGGACTGGGGATTTAGCTCAGTGGTTAAAGTGCTTGCCTACCAAGCACAAGGCCCTGAGTTCCATCCCCAGTACCAAAAAAAAAAAAGGACATGCAGGGGCTGAGAGTTAACTCAGTGTTAGAATATTTGCCTAACATGCATGGGCCCTGGGCTGAATACTCAGGACTTAAAAAAAAAAAATCAAGACAGAAGGGAGAGTCCAGAAGTACCCACATTCCTTTACAGCAAACTGATTTTTGACAAAAGAGCCAATAACACATAGTAGGGAAAGAGCTGACTCTGACTCTTGAATAAATGGTGCTGGAAAAACTGGAAAAAGCTGGAAAAACATCCAAATGCAGATGAAAGAAACTTGAGCCTTTCTCTTACCAATCACAAATACCTACTCACGATGCACTAAAGACTTAAATGAAAGATCCCCAAATTTGAAAATATTAGAGGTAAACATGGAGAAAATGCTTTAGGACACTGACTTAGACAAAAATTTTTGGATATGACCAAAAATGCACATGCAACAAAATTAAAAATTGACAAATTGGACTACACAAATTAAAAAACTTTTGTATAGAAAAGGAAACAATCAAAAGAGCAACAAAACCTCTAGAATGCGTGAAAATATGTGCACACTACACATCCTCAGCAGCATAAAAACCAATAGACATTTCTCAAAAGCAGATATACAAATAGCCAACAAGTATATGAAAACGATACAATATCATAAATAGAGAAATGCAAATAAAAACCTTAAAGAGATACCACTTCATTCCAGTGATAATGGCTGTTATCAAAATGACAAAAAATAATTTTAAAAAAGAGGAAAATGTAAGATTGAAGGGAAGCGAAAATAGTAAAACCATTCTGCAGAACAGTATGGAGGTTATTCAAAAAACTAAAACTAGTACTACCAGATTGTCTTAGATACTTCCCTCATCACTGATGACACCCACAACTTAAAAAAAGAGAAATTTATTTTGGCTCACACTTACAGTTCATAGTTGGCAGGCTCGAAGACAGAACAACACAGTTGAAAGGCCTGGGCAGTGGAAAAGTTGCTCAGGTCTTTGAGGCCAGGAAGGGAGGGACAGAAAGGGAAAGATTCCCTACCAAGTCACAGACTCAGTGACCCACCTTTAACCAGGCCCCATCTCCTAACAGCAGGTCAGCTATGAGTTCCTCAGTGGTCCGATCCACCGATGAGTACAGTGCCCCCATGATCCAATCACATTCCAGACACTTGAGACTTTGGGGGAACAATCCAAATCTAAACCATAACACATATGATCTAGCAATCTGCCTGTTAGATGTATACATACAGAAAATAAAATTAACATGCTAAAAGACACCTGAATTCCTATATTATTGCAGCAGTATTTACAATAGCTAGGATATGTAATCAATTTAAATATCAATCAACCGAGAGATAATGCTAAATTGAAATAAATCAGACACACAAAATTAAATACCACATGATTTCTCTTATATGAGAAACCCAAAATATAAGTACATTATAGATCAAAATAAAAGATAATAGGAAAAAGAAAGATCTTTTGCATAAGGAAAGGGGTCTGACATGGGGGGGCACGAGGAAGGGTAAGTGTATGAAAAAAATGAAAAAAGAAACAAGATTTGCTTTGCACATGTACCAACTCCCCACAGTGAATGTAATCATCATGTACTGCAAACATGTAATAAGAAGAAATTATGGTACATATACACAACCAAATACTGTTAAATCATAAAAATAATGAAATCCTGTCATTTGTGAAGACATTCAGAACCTGGAAGACATTAAATAAGTAAAATAAGGCAAGTACAGAATGACAAATACCACATGAACTAACTCATGAGTGGAATTTAAGAAAGTTGACCTCATAGAAATTGAGAATAGAATAGTGGCCAATAGAGCACGAGGAGAACAAGAGGGAGGGATGAGAAGGGAAGAAGTTGATCAGTGGGTACAATGTTATTTGACAGAGGAAGAATTTCACATGTTATATGGCACAGTAGTGTGAATATAATTAACAATGTTTTATATATGTCAAAGCAGTTAGAAAAGAATTTGAATGTACTTATCATACAGAAATATAAACACTTAAAGTGATGGACGTCATGATTACCCTGGTTTGATCACCATCTAATGTACACAATTATTAAAACATCAAATTGTGCCTCATAAATATATACAAATATTATGTGCCAACCAAAATTTTTTGTACTACATCTCCAGGTTCAATTATCATATAATAATTTTGTAATTAGAAGCAATTACAGAGAAAATTAATTACCTGGATAGGAACAAGGGTAACAATACATTGGACTTCTCACCAGAAAGCATAAAATCAAGAAAAGTGGGGCAAAATACTGAAAGTGCTTGAAGAAAACTACTCCAGCAACCTAATGGTCTGTATCCAAAGAAAATACACCTCAAAAGTGAAATGGAAATACTTTCCCTAAAATTAAATATTCAGAGAATTTGACACCCATATTGCTCCCTCACAGGAAAAGTTGTGTGTGTGTGGTGTGTTTCCTCAGACGGACTTGAGAGCATGAAACTATGACAGAAAAAGCCCTAAACAAAATAGAATCTTACCTAGAGGTTACAAATAATTCAAAGCTAACTAGTATTGCATGACATAATCTTTTAAACAAAATTAAAAGTGAAGCACACAGTTGCCCCATCATTTCCTACTTCAACTCTTTCCCTAGACTCTGAAGATATGTATTAGTTGGATTTCCCATTGCTGGGACAAATAACAAAACATAAAGATGAGGTTTATTCGCTCATGGTTTCAGAGGATTCAGGCCATGGCTGGCTAGCTCCAAGGTGGGAATAACATGGTGGAAGGGCATTACAAAATAAAGTTGCTTAGTTCATGCTGGTTGGGAAATAGAACAGGGCAACATCCCCAGAGAGAAAGGGACCAGGGACCATATATAGAACTCAAGGTTATGCCTCCATGAACTACATGGACACACATATAAGTGTGCTTTACTAATTTCATCAGCAGTTCCCAGCCAATCAAGTTGACAATATTAACCACATGTGAATTAGAACGCTGTACCCCAATCATAACTTTAATTCTCAGTATCGTGAGATTTTACAATTGTCTCCACATTGTATTTTCATTACCACATATTAATCGTTCAGATTGAGAATCGCTGTGATGTTCTCATACATGCAAACATAGTGTATTCATCATATATATGCAGCCTTCTACAATAATACCTCTCACCATCCTCCACCCAGTACACTTCCTAATTCCTAGTAGTTACTCTTCTACTGCACTTTCAGGTCAAATTTTTAAAAATGTCCACATGAGAAAGAACATTTAATATTTGTCTTCCTGTTTCTGGTTTATTTTGCTTAACATGAGGTCTTCCAATTCCTTCCATTTTGTTAAAAATTATATGATTTTATTCTTCTGAATTTTCTGCAGAGTGCCATGTCAGAATGTTTTCTTCAAATTTTATTAGTACATGCTTACAGTACATGATTACATTCATTGTGGGAAGTTGGTATATGTACATCACATCTTACTGTTTTTATAACTCCATCTCCTTTTCTCTGTCCATCAATTGGTCCCACTCCCATTTGCAAAGTATCTCCTTGTTTCCTATCACCTATTTTTTATTTTGCTCTTTCATTATTTATGTTTGAGTTTCTCATGTAAGTAAAGCTAAGTGATGTTTAGGCTTGTGTGTCTGATTTATTTCACAACACTATAGTCTCTAGGTGCCCATTTGCTTACAAATGACTGAAATTTATCTTTATGGCAAAGTAGTACTCCACTGTGTATAAATACTGTATTTTTCTTTATTCATTCATTCATCTGTCTATGGACATATAGGCCATTTCCAAGATTTTACTACTATGAATTGTGCTTCTATGAGTATGCATATATCACTGCAATACGATGTTTTTGATACTCTCCAGAAGATACTTAGAAGGGAAATAGCTGGGATAAATGAAATGTCTAGTTTTAGTTGTTTGAAGAATCTCAATACTAACTTCCATTGTGGTTGTACTAGTATACATTCCCATCAACACTGGAAGGGTTCCTTTTTCCCATAGTTCCACTAGCGTTTGTTATTATTTTGTATCTTGATGATAGCCATTCTTTGTGGAGTAAGATGGAATCTCAATTTCTCTTCATTTGCAATGACAAAACAGAGCTTTGTTATTGGCCATTTGTACTTCTTCTGAGAAGTGCCTATTAATTGCAGTTGCTCACTTTTTGATTGGGTCTTTATTTTGAAGGTCTAATTTTCTGGAGTACTTTATATATTCTA
Source organism: Hystrix cristata (assembly GCA_004026905.1). Taxonomy (NCBI): domain Eukaryota; kingdom Metazoa; phylum Chordata; class Mammalia; order Rodentia; family Hystricidae; genus Hystrix; species Hystrix cristata. The sequence goes on along the minus strand of PVJO010006198.1, from coordinate 75,373 downwards.
GGTATAAGTCCTCTGTCTCTAGAGTAGCTGTCTTAGCTACTTTTCTCTCGTTGTTGAGACAAAATACTCGACACCCAAAACTAGGGGAAGAAAGGTTTATTTAGCTCACAGTTTCTAGAGGTTTCAGTCCACAATTGGCTGGATCCAAGGCAGGGTGGCATGTCAGACGGGCAGAAAGCAGCAAGGTAAGCAAAAGAACAAGCAAGGGGGTAAGTAAGCCTCTTTCTGTCCCTTATATTTTATCCAGGCTATCTGGCCTTAGGGTGGGTAGCACTTCCACCTTTAATCCTAATACCCTTTATCCTAGCATCATGTCCTTGATCCCAGCAGAACTATGCCAAACCAATCAGTGGACTAATTTAGTAATCACACATTCTAGATCGAGCCTTACCTATGACCACATGAGGCTTTGGGGGAGTATCTAGACACAAACCCTAACAGTAGCTTTGTAATGTAATTTGAAACCTGGAATTGTGAAGTCTCCTGCTGTGCTCTTATTGTCCAGGATTGCTTTAGCTAATCTGGGTCTTTTCGGATTCCATATGAACTTTAAAATAGTCCTGTGAGGAATGTTATTGTTATTTTACAAAAAATATGAACCTGGATATAGTTATTATACCTTTCAGAAAAAATAACTCAAACTGCATAAAAGAACTAAATGAAAAGTTAAAACTGTAAACCTTCTAGGAAAAACCTATGTGACCTTGACTTTAACAATGAATATTTTTTGACTGACTAAAAAGAAGACAATTCATGAAATTTAAAAGTAATTTAGATTTAATGAAAATAAAGTTTTTTTTTCTCTGTAAAAACACTAAGATAATGAAAGTCTAAATATATGGAAAATTATTTGCAATACATATCTGCTAAAGAACTTGTATTCTTTAAAATCAACAATGTGAAAACAAACATCTCAAGAAATGGTCAATATATCTGAACAGAAACCTGACAAAAGGAGATATACAGGTGGCAACTGTACATCTATATTTGCAATGTGTATATACATATATAGCAAAATTCTCAATACCACTTTTAATTAGAAATTTGAAAATTAAAATAAGACCAAGCACATGTATTATATTGGCTAAATTAAAAAAAAAAACACCTTGACAAAGCTAAGTATTGGTGAGAATGTGGAGGAATATAAATCATTGTTCACTGATGGTGGGAAGACAAAACTATACTACCACATTTGAAGACAGTTTGGAAGTTTCTTACAAAGCTAAATATGATGTCACTATAAAACCCAGCATTTGTACTTCTAGGTACTCACTCTCTGATTTGAAAATTTACATGTACACCAAATCTGCATCTGAATGTTTAGAGAGGCTCTATACATAATTCCCAATAACTGAAAGCAACTATGTTCTTTTATTTTTAATAGTAAGAAAACTTATTGGGGAATACAAATAGCTCCTGAGAGACAGAAGGAGTCAAAATGGGTTGCCTCAGCATGTTCTTTCAAAAGAATCAAGTGTTCTACAGCCATACAAATGGAATATTATCTATCCATTGACTAAAACAATTTAGTTATCAATCCATAAATATACAGTAGGACTTCAACTGAATAAGTGTAAGAAAGTAGTCTGAACAGGCCATATAGTCTATGTTTCTAAATATTTGCTCTTTGGAAAAGGCAACTATAGAGAAAGCATAACAATCAGTGATGGCTGGGAGTTTGAGGGCTGGTAATGGAGAAGGGATGCATAGGTGAATACAAGATGTTTGGGTGGTGAAAATATTCTGTAACATGGATATATGACATTATGTATTTGTCAAAACTCATAGAACTTTATTACATAAAGATTAAAGTTTGATGAATGCAGTTAAAAACCAATTAAATGGTTGGAGCTCTCAAGAAATGATGAAAGCCATAACCACTGGATCTAACTGTGTTAAAATGCACGTGCTGCAAACATGTATTAATAAAAAAAAATTGTTTCAAATAAAGTTTGCTGAAGGGGACTAGGTAGTCAACTCTGAAAGACTAAAGGTGAAAGTAATGAAATGTGTCTTACTTTTCTCATTGCTGAAACAAAATACCTGACACCCACAAGTTAAGGTAGGAAAGATTTATTTGACTCAGTTTGTAGAGGTTTCAGTTCATAGTCAGCTGGCACCAAGGCAGGGTGGCATGGCAGAGGCAAAACAGTTCATGGTGGGCAGAAGGCAGCAAAGCAAGTAAGCGATGACCACAGATGTTTCTGTTCCTTATTGCTTATCCAGGCTACCCACCCTTAGGGCGGGTAGCACTTACACCCTTAATCCTAGTACCCTTGATTCTACTATTGCACCATAAATCAATTCCAGCATCACCCACTCTAGATCCAAGCACCTCTGAAAAAGTCCCACCATCTATACACATGCCATAACAATAAGCTCTGTACTGTTGATAAAATGTATATTCTATGGGAGAAGAAGTTAACCATCTTGATAGTATTCATATATACTAGAATAAATAATTACATAAAAGCATGGCATATGGTGGGAGCTAGGTTTCTCAATATTGTAGTGAGAATTAACAGTTAAGCAAGAGGACAAGCTAGAATGACCGATGTGGTTACACAGTGAGGTTTGATATATCAGTAAGAATTTATATTCAGCTTTATACAGATATGGTTACATACAGAAATATTTATTGGCATGTTCACATACATGGATTAGTACATACAGGTATATTTCTTGGCTCTGTTACCTGAGAACTCCTATATGACACCCCAACAGAAATAAGCATACATAGCACACAGTTCTTCGTTTGTAAAACTATTCTAAAATAAGAACCAGGGTTCTTGGAAGAAATGGCCCATTGTGGGTCTGGAGTATGAATATAGGACAAGAACCTCAGGCAACTTTCAGTACCAAAAATTAATTTTTAATTCACAATTAAATGGAAATAATCCTACATTAATAAGAGTATGTCAATGGGGCACAGGAAACAACTGAGAGAGTACTCAGTAGCCAAAGCTGCAAAAACTTGATAAAAAATTATATACTATTTTGTTATACCCTGTTGTATAATCATCTGTATGTCAATACAAATAAAATGATCCAACAAATTAAAAAAAGGAGATAAATGTCTCATGAAGAAACATTTGAAATAATTACTCCTCCCTAAAGAACAGCGTAACTCTCCACTCCTTAGGTGTTGACTAGGAACAGAGACTAATTTCAAAGAGTATAGTATGCAAATGTGGAAAATAATTTACAGGAGAAAGATGTAACAACTACTACTTTACTAAAGTGACCAAAGTTCCTAACAACAGTCAGAAATCAAGTAGACAGTACAATTGGTCCTAAAGTACCCACAGGGTCTATATCCTTGGAATAAACCAACTATGGATCAAAAATATTTTTAAAAATGAGTTTGTACAGAACATTTATAGGCTTTCTTGCCATTATTCTTTAAACAAAACAGGGTAATGATTGCTTACATAGTATTTACAATGTATTCAGTTATGATAAGAAATCTGGAGATGATTTAAAGTGTACTAGGTGAAGTGCATAGGTTCTACACAAATACTCCACTATTTTATATAAGAGAAATGAACATCCATACATTTTGATATCTGTCAGAAGTTTTGGAATCAACCTCCTGCAGATATTTAGAAACAAATATATGCACCTTTGACATGAGATGGCACTTTCTTGGACACTCCACCTCAAAATTTATAACCCCAATTGTTATAGGTTTAAATGTAGTTTCTACCACTCCCCAAATTCATATGTTGAATACTAACCCCATATTTGAAAGCATTAGTAAGTAGGGCCTTTACAGGGCAAGGGTAGAACCCTCATCAGTGGGAACAGTGGCTTCACAAGAGATTCCAAAGAGTTCCCTTGCCTCTTTTACCATATAAAGACAAGAAGAGAAGATGGCCATCTATGATCGAGGAACCAGACTCCCGACAGCAAATCTCCTTGCACCCTGATCTTGAACTTCTGATCTTTCGTAAAATGTGAGAAATAAATTTCTATAATTATACTCCACTTGGTCTGTTACTTTTGTCATGGAAGCCTGAACAGAACAAGACATCAATGTAAACATTAGAAAAGCAGCAGCAGACAAATATGAGTTGAGCACCATACTACAAAATGCCTTCTGACTATTACTTAAGATGGTCGAGTGTCGAAAAACTAGACTGACAATCTGGCACTGTGAAGAGAAGCCTAAGATGGCATCACTGCTAAATGTAACATGATGAGATTTTGGAACAGAAGGACATTAGATTATAACTAAGAAAATCTGAAGAAACTATACATTGTAGTTAATGATACAGTACATCAATTGTGTTCCATTAGATACCATAAATGTACCATATTATTGTAAGAGATTAATAACAGGTAAAACTGAGAGCAGGAGAGCATATAAAAACTCATATTATCACTTCCATTTTTCTGTAAATCTAAAACTGAAAAATATTAGAAAAATAATCTAGGTTTAGAAATTTTTTTTAAAAGTTGTGATTACACAATACATAAATCACAAGAGCAATAGATATAGGGTGCTATTTTTTTCTTTTTTTTTCTATCTGGTACTGAGCTATATCTCTAGTTCTTTTATTTTTTGTTTTGACACAGGGTCTATGTTGCCCAGGCTAGCCTCAAGCTTGGGACCCTCCTGCCTCAGCTTCCCGTGTAGCTGCAAACAGAGTCATATACCACCATATACAACAATGGCTGGAAATATTTTAATGCAGATGACATGTGAAGTTAATTCTGAAATGTACAAAGAGCTCTTACAAAATGAAGAATTTCCCCTATGCAAATTATGGCACTGATTATTTGAAAAGACAATCCATAGAAGAACAAAAAACAAATGTCCAAAGACAAATTGAAAAAAATGTAGATTCCTAGGGCTGGGGCTTCAGCTCAGTTGTAAAGTGTTTACCTAGTATGCCCGAGGACCTGAGTTCCACACCTAGCTCCACACAAAAATATTCATATTCTCTGTAAGTTAGGAGCATTCAAATTAAGTAACAATAAGAAACAACATTTTACTCATTTGAATGGCACCAATAACAAGAACCATAACACCATCTACTGCTGGGAGTCTAAGGAAAAGTATCTCCATAATCACTGCTAGTGGAAATATAAAGTGTTCAACATTCTTAAAGTTACTCTGTAAGCATATTAAGATTTTGAAATATATGCATACTCACATATAAGTTACGTTCCTGAGAATTATTCCACTTAAATAAAACTTAAATATACACATATGAAATTCATTATAACATTAATCCAGGATCACACACAAGATAAAAGAATTACCCATAACTAGGGACAAGATTGAATGAAATGTGGTATAGTCTTACTCTGCACTACTGTCTAGCCATTGAGAAATTAAAGCTGAACTATACTAGATGACTTGGAGAGATTATTAATGGGGTATTTTAAGTAACAAAAGCAAGATACATAAAAATAAATATGATAATTTATAAGAACAATGAGAAAAACAATACTTTATATATTTGAGAAATATGTATTTTATGAAAATGGGACTGTGATTATTATACAAATGGAGAACATTAGGTTAAAAGGAGTAGGAATACTAAAATGTGTCACATACATACACATGTGATTAAATTTCCTTAGACAAAACAATTTATTGGCAATGAAACCAACTGACAATTTATCCCTACTTGACCTCAAACAAGACAGACTAGGAGATTTCTGCCTTGGAGAAATTAACTATCATGTTAGAGTTTATTACTGAGACAAATACACAAAAATAGCTTGGCAAATGGAAACACGCATAAAATGCTAAGTATTATAAGATTCAATTTCAACTTTAATGAAATAGAACATGCTGGCTTCCATTTAAAAACAAGTTATTTACGAAACAGTATATAAGAATTTGGGCAAGCATCATTAGTATGTAAGGTAAGCCCACAATCTAAAGTTACTGTTCTTCAAACCAAAAGGTATGTTTGGCATGGGATAGATGTTAGTAAAACCCAAGGCTGAAATGGTAGCATAGTCTATTCTAACTCTTTAGCGGACATCCATATACTTGAATAAACAAAAATATCATCGATCTAAAGGACTAAGTATCAACAGGAGAGGAAGCTATAGTTCCTAAAACAGCCCTTGCTAATGCAAACTGGCTGACTTGAGTCTACAAAGAAAAACAAGTGATTATTATGAAATGACATGTGGTTTGTTTTCAATATATAGAAATCAAGTATCATTCATTTTTAGAAAACTAACACTTCATTTGGAACATGATAGAATTAGCAAGAGGGATTAGTAGTTTGAGCAGACAGAAAATACATCTGCAAAACATTATGCATCTTTTTATTGCTTTTATGTTTACCATTTCTATTGTACTTTAATTTTTTTAAAATGTTTTTTATTGAATGGGTTATTGATACATTTTAGATATGACTGCATTTATCATAGTTAATTTGTACCAGTACATGATATAGCTTGTCTTTTCCCCCCCTTCCCCACCCCTCCCTTCAACTCCTCTTCCCCTCCTTATTTACAACTGCTTTATTTACATTTTTTTCTTCTTTTTTCCTTGTCCCTCCTCCATCCCTAGTTCTCCATCCATTTGAATATTTTCTTTTTCACAATATTTATTATGGATTTTTGTCCTTATTTACACTTATGGTTTCTCATATCAGAGAAACAATGTGACACGTATTCATGCGTAGCTATTTCAGTTAAGAGTATGTTCTCAAGGTGTATCCATTTACTTATAAATGTTTCAACTTTATCCTTTTTTATGACAGAGTAGTACTCCACTGCATAAAGAACCACATCTTCTTTATCCATTCATCAGTTACTAGGCATTTGGGTTGTTTTCAAGATTTAGCAATTACAAACTATGTTGCTATAAACTTGGTTGTGCATATATCACTGTGGTACGATGCTTTTAATTCTTCCAATCATCAAGATTATATAGTATGACCAAGTAGGATTTATCCCAGGGATGCAGAAATGATTCAGCATATGCAAATCAATAAATGTAGTACACTATATCAACAGAGTCAAGGACAAAAATCACATGAGCATCTCAACAGATGCAGAAAAAGCATTTGACAAAATCAAAAACCCATTCATAAAAAAAAAAAAAAACCTACAGAAAATAGGTCTATATCTCAATCTGGTAAAAGCCATCTACGACAAACCAACAGCCAACTTCATACAAAACTGTCAAAAACTGAAAGCTTTCACTCTAAAATTTAGAACAAGACAAGGATGTCTCCTACCACCATTCTTATTCAATACAGTTCTGGACATCATCAAAATCATACTATTTTGATCTCAAAGCCCAAAATATCAGTAAAGAATAAAACAAGGAAGAGATGACAGGAAGCAGAGAGGTCGACTTCTTGAAAATGTGGAAGAGGACCAAGGGAAGGGAGGGTAAAGGATCTGAGATGATTAAGATTTTCTTTAATGTAACAGTAAAAAGAAAATTAACCCAATTATTTAGATGGATATTTCTCCAAATAAGATATATAATTGGTCAATCAGCAAATTAAAAGATGCTGCTTTATGTCATTATCATTAGTGAAATGTAAGTCAAAACCATAGCGAAATAACACTTCATGTCCACTAGGATGTTCACAGAGATGTAGAAATATTGGGACCTACACTGCTGGTAGAGACAAAAATGGAGCATTTGCTGGAGTTTCTCTAACTTTTAAACATACATTTACCATGGACCAAATAAATACCCTACTTGGTATATATTCAAGAGAAGTGAAAACATGTTCACACAAAAGCTTGTATACTAATGTTCGTAACAGTATTATTCATAATAACTAAACAGTAGAAATTACCCAAATGTCCATCAACCAATGAATGGGTGAGAAAAGTTGAACACAAGACCACGCGTTATACAATGGCATTTATATGCAATATTTAAAGTGAGTAAATTTATACTGACAGAAAGTAGATTAAAGATTACAAGAGGCTGAGAAGGGGAAATGAATGACTATTGTTGAGTATAGGGTTTCTTTCTGCAGTAATAAAAATATGAAATCAGATGGGGTACAATTGTACAACTTCAAACATACTAAAACCACTGATAGATACACTTAAAAGGAAGGCATTACAGCTTATGGATTATATATAAAGCTTTTATTTTAAAAAAGCAACCTCAAAACTAGTTTTGCAACACTGATTTCTACACATACTGATCATACTGGCTGGAAGTATTTCGGTTTCCTATTTGGATCTTACATACCTACTCGAGATGTGATAAGTAATTCTGCTAAAATTAACACCTCTTTTAAACTGTTATTATTTCCTTCAACTAAACTCCTATTTTAAACTGTCAGTTTTCATAGCAAAGGTTATGTAAATTCCCTCATTGGCTACAGGACTATGCGCATATCATTTAAGATTTACAAGACCAGTATTTTCCATTTGCCAAAACACAATTATCAGGTCAGCAGGATGGACGACTAGGAGGCCTAGTTCTCAAATTCCTTCACAACAATAATTTGGCAGCTATTCACAGAGGGGGAAAGTGCCTTTGAGGAAGCCTGTGATCTGGGTAAGATGTTGTAAAAGTATGGAAGAACCAAAGACCAAGGAGGGTTCTTTTCAGTGAGCAAGCCAAGCCCAGATGGCAGCTTGTTTACTATGGTCCTGGCTAAAGACCTGAAAACAGCCCTGTTCCCTGTAAAATCAGCCATAACCTCCTCAGGTCTCAATCCTCTCACTCTCACCATCTGCTAAGCTACCCATTAGAAAGCATTACTGCTTCTGCCTTGGATAACAGGCCCGCAACCTCAGTCCCAGCTATGGACCTTGAAGCAACCCAGTTGCACGATCTCACGTATAAAGTAGAATATTAAACAGAAGCTAAGAGCAGAATGCTGGTTTAAAAGAGGTAAAGGAGGTGGGTTTTGCAGGGGGAGATATTGGCCAATAAGTTCTGAAGATTTCATGTACAGTACAGCATGCTGACTACAGCTGTACACTTCCTTTAAACAAGTAAATTCGTCATTAAAAATCTTCTGGAATTATCAAACCAAAAAATAGCCAAGATCATACCTAAAGACAGCAGAACTTAATTGTGAAGTTTAAATTACATGGGGAAAGAGCAAAAGAGAGGGAAAAAATAAAAACCTTTGATGCAATGGGATGGCAGTATTTTTAAGACATAAAACACTTTGAATTACATGATCTAATTTTAATGTGAATAGAAAACAAGTAATCCTATTTCAAAAAAAAATCACAGTAAATTTCACTGTGGTTTAATAGTCTGCTAAATTATATCAATGAGACAGTTAACACTTCTTCAAAACAGATGAGTATTGGTAGATTTGTGGCAGTTTAAGTTTTTTTACTTTTCATCATATGCCCTATGCTATTCATGAAGTCAAAAAATGGTATGCGTATTATTAAAGAGAAAACAAATAAAGTTAATTTAAAATGTGAAAATACTGTAAACTTGATTCAACTCCAGCAAGAGTAGTTAAGAATAAACAGAAAACCTGAAAATCAAGAGTAATGGGAGGAAAAAAAAATTTAAAAAAAGAAAAAAAAAGAGTAATGGGAGAGTACAGAGGCTCAAATACACCCCAAAGAGAAGGAGAGAAAAGTATATGGCAATAATCATGGAAATAGAAGCAAGAATAAAAATAACACGATCAGCTCGATATATATAGAAAAAAATGCTTGATAAAAATTCAACATGCAGTCATGACAAAGGTCCTGAACAAATTAAGTGTAGAAGGATCACACTAAAACATAATAAAGGTTATACAAGAGAAACCTATAAAATATACTAAAGGCTAAGTATGAGAAATATATAATCAACATCATATTGAAAGAGGAAAAAGTTGAAAGTATTTCCTCTTAAATCAGGAGTAACAAAAGGGGGTCCACTCTTAAACCTCTTATTCAGTACAGTACTAGAAATTCCAGTCAGAATAATTAAGAAAGAAGAAGAGAAAGAGACGACATACAAGTAGGAAAGGAGGAAGTCCCTGTTTGCAGCTGATATGATTCTATACATACAAAAACTGGCTAACTCCATCAAAAGACTATTAGAACTGATAAATAAATTCAGTAAAGTAGCAGAATACAAAAATCAATAACTTTTCTATGTATCAATAATGAATTCATTGAGAAAGGAATCTAGAAAACAATCCCATTCACAATAGCTACAAAAAATTAAAACAGCTAAAAATGAAGCTAAGGATAAAACTTCTTCAATGAAAATTCTAAAACACTGAAGAAATTCAAGAAGTCACTAAAATGTGAAAAGAGTTTCCAAATTCATAATTGAAAAAATTACATTTCAAATGTACTTACTACCAAAGCAATCAACAGATTCGATGCAATCTCCACCAAAATAGCGATGATATTCTTCACAGAACTAGAAAAGAATCTTAAAATTCAGTCACCATAAAACATGCTAAATAACCAAAACTCTCTTGACAAAAAGAGCAAAACTCTTGATGGAGACATCTGTAGCTTTCAAGATAAGCTACAGAGCCATAGTAACAAAAATGAATTGTGTCAGCATAAACAGACACACAGACCAGAGAAACTGAAGAGAGGACCCAGAAATAAATCCCTGGATCTTTAACCAATTCTGGACTAAAGTGTCTGAAACTTACACTGGAGAAAGGATAGGGTGCTGGAAAAACTAGATATCCACATATAGAAGATTGAAACCTGACCCCTAGCTCTCACCCTATACAAAAATGAACACAAAATAGACCAATGACCTTAATGTAAGATCTGAAACAGCTAGAGGAAAACACAGGGGACACACTTGAAGATATTGGCAAAGGAAACAATTTCCTGGACAGATCTCCCAAAGCACATAAAACAAAAGCAATAATTGCCAAATGAGATCAAAACAAGTTAAAAATCTGTACAGCAAAAGAAACAGCAGAGTGGAAACAACCTAAAGAATTGGGAATTAATATCCAGAACATATAAAAAAACTCAAAGGAATAAAAAACAAATTTACAAATAATTCAATTAAACATAAGATACCATTTCACCCCAGTAAGAATACTGTTATAAAAAATAACAAATGCTGGCAAGAATGTGGAGACAAGGGAACCACAATACACTGTTAGTGGGAATGTACAGTAGTAAAGCCACTAGGAACACAGTATGGAGGTCACTCAACAAACTAAAAAAGAGTAGATCTACTGTATGATCCCAGTATCCTGCTCCTGGGTATATATTGAACGGAAATGGAGTCAGCATACAAATGAAATATCTACATACTGATGTTTATTGTGGCACTATTCACAAGAGCTAATATACGGAATCAGCGTAGGTGACTGTCTAAAGATGAATGAATGTGCTATATATACAAAATGGAGTATTATTCAGATGTAAAGAAGAATGAATTCCTGTCACTTGAAACAAAATGGATAGAACTGGAGGGCATGATTCTGAGTGAAATAAGCCAGATACGGAAAGAAGTTTCACAAGTTTACTCTCATATGTGGAAACTTAAAAAAAAAATTACCTTAAAGTAGAAAAGGAATCAGTGACTGTGAAGGGGGATGTGTAGGGAGGTGAGGGGGGGAGAGGGTGGAAAGAGAAATAGACATGCTCAACACACAATGCATGTATGCATGGAAATTTGCAGTGAATTCCTCCAATCTGTACAATTACTATGGGCCGTTAATTATAGGAACCACCAAACATTTCTGGGACTTTTCCTAAGGGCCTACATTAAATGAATAAAACATATTTGAAAAAACTTACTTGACAAAGACAGCAACAATACACTTGAGCCCCTACCCTACTTCCTCCCTTTCCCCCAAGGATATCCTTTCCCTCCAAGGATATCTTGATGGCACCTCCTTTCCCAGAGGCTGTCTGTGACCAAGTTTTCTACCAAGTGATAAAGTACCCAATATGGAGTGGCAGCCTAGTAGCACTTCTTGTCTACTTCTGTTCCAAGTAGTAGAGGCTAAGTTCCTAGTGAGTATAGTCAGAATTTGGGAGCTATCTTTCTAAGCCCTCTTGTTACAGATATCTGAAATGGCCCCCAAAGGCTCACTGTGTTGCAGGTTAAGATGCTGAAGGAATTTGGGGAGTGATTGGATCATGAAGAGCTCTAACTTTGTCAGTTCATTATCTGATGAGATCCTAATTTGATCGTATTGTTGGGAGGTGATGGAAACAGGAGATGGAGCCTAGAGGAAAGGAATAGATTATGGGGGCATGACCATGGGAACTGTATCTCGTCCCTGATCCCTTTCTCACTGGCACTGTCTCTCTCCTTTCTGGCTTCCATGACGTAAATAGCTTTTCTCCTCCATGCTCTTCTGTCATCATGTTTCTGCCTCACCAGGCCTAAGAGCAAAGGAGACAGGTAACCATGGACTGAAACTTCTGAAATCATGAGCCAAAATAAATCTTTCCCATTTGTTTTTCTAAGGGGTGCTATTACAGTGATGAAAAGCTGACTAACACACCATTCCATATTGATGATGTATGCTGTGTCTAGTTCTATTATCTGGGAATACTGAGGTGTCAATCCTCTTTTGCTTAGCTTACTCACATTCTACATGAGGACAGGTAAACTGAAAAGACCAAAGTTTACCACCTTACTCAGCACCGAGATTAGTGGCTTGGAGACTTTAGGCAGAGGAAAAGAGAGATCCAAAGCTGTTCCCAAAGTATCTTGCATTATTTGAAATGAAACATAAAGAAGTTCAATCATAGGAGTGCTGTAAAAACAATGGATATATTCATGGTAAGAAAATAAAAAGATCTAGAAGTTTCTTTTAATTAAGAACAAGCTAAATCACAGGCCAGCTAATTCAGCAGAGAGAGTAAAGGGAAGAGATGCTTGAGAGAAGCTCTCTGAGAATAAGAACAAACCTCAAAGACTGGCCTCAAATTGTGGTAACCATTCCACAATGCAGAATTTTATTAAAACATCGTATTGCATACTTGTATCTATATAATTATTCGATAATTATACCTCAACAATTTTGGGGAAGAGGATGGACTCTCCCTGCCTAAATTTAATCCGAAGAGATTTGGGAGCACATTATATCCCAAGCCATAGTCAAAATAATAAATCAATGAATTGGAATCAAATGACTCTCAACAACTGGAATTAATACCAAATGAGGCAGAGAGTTTACAAGGAAATCACAGAAAGTCTCAATCAAATACAGCTCTGCTAGAACAACTAACATGCCACTGTAACACTGTGCTTTTTCAAGTCTGCATTCTCTAAGAAGCAACATCAAATGCTTCATACTGACAAGGAAATATACTTACTGTAGTAGGAAATATAAGTTACCAGGGGAAAAAACAACGCTATCAAGGTATTGAGCATGAGTATCTGGAGTTCATACAAAATATTAGCTAAAATGTTAAGTTTTCAAGAATGAACTTCCAAAATATGCAAGGAAACAAGAAAATATGACATATACACTAAAATCAAATGAGGCAACAGAAACTGTAATAAGTCCCAGATATCAGATTTAAAAGACAATGCTTGAAAGCAGCCATTATAAACATGTTCGAAGGATAAAAGAAACTACATTTAACATAGTAAAGGAAGCTGTGATGGCAATACAGCATATCAACAAGATAGTAGTTAATAGAAAGAACCAAAATAAAAATTCTGGAATTGAAAATTATAATAACTTAATAGAAAATTTCACTAGTAGGGATTAATAGTACACTTGAACTGGTAGAGGAATCACGAAATATGAAAGACAGAGATTTTTAATATGAAAACAAACAAAAAACTGAACAGTCTCAGAAAAATACAAGACACCATTAAGCAAATTAACATACATTTAACCTGAATAACAAAACAGGATGCAGAGAACAGAGGGAAAAAAATTTGAAAAGATGATATAAAAGTAGAAAGGGAAGATGTGTTACGTGTATATACCAACTCCCCATAATGAACGTAATCACTTTATATAGCAAACATGGACTAATAAACATAGAAGTTTAAAAAAAGAAATAAAAGGGAGACTAGGGAAGAGGAACAGAATAGCAAAGAAGGGCAAAGGGTTAATGGGGCAGTGAAAATGGTCAGTGTGTGCTGTACATATGTATGAGTATGCCAAAATGAAATCTATTGCTCTGTATAATATTAACTAATGAAAAAATCATCAAAAAGTAACAGCTGAACCATTTCCCAAATTTGATGAAAAACAATCAAAAACTCCAGCAACAACAACAACAACAAAAAAAACTCCAGCAAACTTGAAATGGAGAGATTCATATATAATGATCATGGTAAAATGCTGAAAGATAAAGACAAAAAGAAAATCATGAAGAAAGAGAAAAGTAACTTTTATGCATAAAGGAACTCCAATAAGAATAAGCTGATGTCTCATCGGAAAAGAAATGGAACCCAGAAAGCACTGCTATGACATCTTTAAAAACTGACAGAAAGCAACCAAACTGTTAACCAGGAATACCTTTTTTCGAGGCAAAATAGGCACATTCCCAAATCAACAAACACTGAATTGGGTGCTAGTGAACCAGCCTATTAGGGTTTGGATCAAGAATATACTCCCAAAGGCCTCATGTACTCGTAGGTGGGGTTTAAAGGAGGTTGGACTATGAGAGTGCTACAGCTGACTTGCTGTTAGGGTGTGAGCCTTGGTAAGAGACTGGTCACTGGGCAGGGGCCCTTGGAAGGATGCATCTTCCCATGGGCTCCTTGCATCTCTCCCTGCTTCCTGTCCCATGACGCAAGCAGTTTTCCACCTCCCAAGCCCTTCACCAGGCTTCCAACCATGTGTGGCCCGAGACTTCCGAAACTGAGCCAAAATAAACCTGTCCTCCTTTTAAGGTGCAAGTGTTGGGTATTTTGTCCCAGTAACAAGTAAAGTGACTAAGAGGAAATACTACAGGAAACTGAAAGGAAGTAGCCACAGATGCTATTTCAAATCCTCACAAAAAAATCAAAGTACACTGGTAAAGATAATTATGTAATTATGAGAGACAGTAAAAAATACATATTTCTTCTCCTTTCTAAACTCATTAAAAACAATTGTATAAAACAATACATATTGTGTGGATGGGCATCTAACATACAGAAATTAAGATATTTGAACAGCAAAAAGAAGGGAAGCGCATAGTTGTATTAGAGTAGTTAATTACACTATATACAACTAAAATCCACAGAAATAAATAAGGACAACCGGAAAGAGTTAAGTAAGAAGTTTAATATAACAAATTCTGCAAGTAAATGCTTGTTTTCTTTTCTTTTCTTCTAAGGACACTTAGTACACATAAAATGACTTAAAGTAATACAGTAATGCATTGTTGAGTCTATGATACACAGATGTAATTTGTATAACTATAATAGCACATAAAGGAGGAAAATGAAATAGAGTTATACAAGAGGGATACTTCTCCGTCTCACAAGATACTTTTAACATTCTAAAATCAATGAATGCATTACAGTGTACTTAGAGATTAAAGGAAAAGGGAAAGAACATGATGATTTCAATAGATGCTCAAAAAGTAGTTGGCAAAATTGCACATCTTTTCCATGATGAAAAAATAAACTCTCAGAAAACTACAAGTAAAAGGAAACTTCCTCAGTCTAATTGAGGACATCTACAAAGAACATACAATGAATGCTGTTTTCAATGTAGACAGACTCAATTGTTTCTATCTAACATTAAGAAGTCCAGAATTTTGGCACCAATAGTATTTAGCACTGCACCAGAAGTACCAGCTAGTCAGTATGGGATAAGGAAAGGGAAGAAAAGAAAGACATATTTAGAAGAAAGAAGCAACACTATATTCACTTACAGCTGACATGGTCACGTATTTATTCAGATAACTCCATGCCTACTTGAATAAATGAAAATAACAATGTTGCACACTACAAGTTCTCCAAATAAAATCAACTGTATTAATACATAATAGCAACTAACAATTAGAACATGAAATTAATAAGCTTCATTCACAATAGCACAGCAAATAAAATTATTTAGGAATATTTTTAATTATGCAAAGCTTACATACTAAAACTAGCAAACACTGCAAAGGAAAAGAAAAGTTCTAAAAAAAAAAAGAAAGGTCATATGATAGTCTTAGATTGGAAGAGTAAACAATAAGAGATCAACTGCTTTCATCGGATACACTGATACAACGCAATCCCAATCCAAATCCTCACAAGCTTTGTAGAATAAATCGGTAGGGTCAATTTAAAAGTCAGGTAGATATGACGAACCGGTGATCTCTTTGCTGGGCATATATTAAAAGGAAATTAAATCGGCACTCTGTAGAGATATCTGCATTTCTATGTTCACTGCTGCATTATTCACAATAACTAGGATGTGGAAACGACTTAAGTGACTGTGTGTTGACAAGTGGATAAGGAAATTACACACACACACAAATACACACAGAAGGAAATATTCAGCCTTTAAAAATAGAACTTTCCATCAGTAAAAGCAGGAATGAACCTAGAAGACATTACAGCTAAATGAGGCACATACACAAATAAAACAGTGCATGATGCCACTTATATGTGGACTCTTTTAGTTTGTTTTGAACAGAGAATAAAACAGTGGCTACCAGAGGCTGAAGAAAGGAAGAAAAAAAGAACTCGAGGGCCAAACAGCATTAAATTGCAGATGTGTAGATGAGTAAGTCTAGAAATGTAACACACACCATGAGGACTACAGTTATGATACTGTATTGTATGTAAGAAATGTGCTGAGAGTCGTTTTAAGTGCTTTTATAGTCCCACTCGAACTGCAACCTGGGTAACTATGCAAATGATGGCTTAATTTGCTTGACTCTAGTAACCATTTGATTATGTATATCAGAATGCCATGTGTTTACCTCTTAAATGTATACAAGAAAAATAAAAACATAAATTAATACATGTTCTATAGAAACTACTTGAAGACTATTTTAAAGACCTACCGTAAAGTTGTAGCATTAAAGACAATATGGTATTCTTTTGGGAATACATATTGATCACTACGGAGTGAAAAACAGTTATGTACTTACATACCACATCAATAGCAAAGGGGGAAAACATCACAATTATCTGAATGTCTACAGCAAAAGCACTTGACAAAACCTAGTATCTGTTCATGATCAAGAAGACTGAAGAAACTAAGAATAAAAAGAAACTTCAATGAGATAAAATATTTCTACACAAAATCTGCCATTTCACATTATACTTCATGGTAAAAGGACTGAATTTTTAAATGTGAAATAACAAGAATCTTTATTCTCACTACTTTTATTTAATATTTAACTGAAATGTTTAGAGCAATTCTACAAGATAAAAAGACAAAAAAAGACTCCAGAATGAAAAGGAAGAAGCAAACCGTATTTATGAGCAGGTAACATGATCTGGAATGTAAAATATCTAAGGGATTTAATAAATCTATTAGAATAAGTGTGTTCAGCAAGGTTGAAGTATACAGGATCAATACGCTGTCTGAAAATCAAATTTTATAAAGAATTTATTTACAGTAGCACGAAAAAGAATACTTAGAAAATTTAAGAAAATAAAAGAAAAATACACTTTAAAAATAGCCAGGTATCATAGCATACTCCTGTAATCCCAAAACTCAGGAGGCTGAGGCAGGAGGATAGCTCCAAGTTCGAGGCCAGTCTGGACTACACAGTGGGTTCAAGGCCAGCCTGAATTACACAGCAAGACTCTTTTTCCATAAATAAATAAATAAATGAATGAATGCTAAAACTTGTGGAAAGAAATTAAATAAGACCAAAGTAAGCAGGACATCAACCCATAGTAATAGATCAGAATACTTAATAGCGTCAAAATGATAGTACTCCCCAAACTGACAATGACTCCATGAAAACTTTACCAAAATCCCAGCTCTCTTTTTTTGCATACTGATAAGCTGTTCCTCAAGCTCCTATGGGAATCTAAAGGACTCAGAAAAAAACCAAATCATTCTTCAAAAATAATCAAGTTGGAGAATGTACACTTCTGGCTCCCTGCAATCTTACAGTAACCAAGACAGTGTTCTACCGGAATAAGGATAGACAGAGATCAATGAAATACATTAGAGATTCCAGAAGCAGGCTCTCATATGATTTGTCAATTGATTTCATACAAGAGTGATAAGACTACTCAAAGGGGAAAGAGCAGTATTTTCAACAGATGAGGCTAGGATAACCAGATAAGAACTTGTTTCCTATCTTCATGCAAAAGAATGAAGCTGGAAACATTCATTATATGATAGAGATTAACTCTAATTGATCACATACATAAACTTAAGGACTAAAATCATAAAAGTCTTAGAAGAGAACCAAAGAAATAAAATTTCATGATCTTGGGCTTAGGCAAGTTGATCACAGTTACAAAAAGATAGAAAAAGAGGAAGAAAAAACAGATAAATTAGATTCCTTCAAAATTAAAACGTGCTTCAAAGTTGCTATCAAGAAAATTAAAAGGGATTCCTCATGTAAGTGACATCATAAGGTATTTTTCTTTCTGTGTATAACTTACTTCACTTTGCATAATGTCTTGTAGGTTCATATGTGGTGTGAAAAATAGCAGTATCCCCTTCTTTATTAAGGCTAATATCTTGTTAGAAAAAGTCAAATACATAGAAAGAGGGTAGAATGCAGTTAACAGGCAGGGATGGGAAGGAGTTAGGTAAAAGTAGGTCAAGGAGTAAACATGTGCATTCAGATAGGATAGTAAAGTGTAGAGGTACAAAGAACAGCATGAGGACTACCATTAAAAATACTGGATTTTGAGGGGTTAGGGATTTAGCTCAGTGGTAGGGCGCTTGCCTAGCAAGCACGAGGCCCTGAGTTCAATCCCCAGCACCCCCCCCCAAATACTGGATTTTTAGATTAAAAATTTGGTGAGAGTAGATTTTTGTGGTACAATCTTACCATAAAAAAAGTTTGGAGGACAATGTATATGCTAATTTGTTTGAATATAGTTAATGGTTACATTACATAAATATTTTATACATTAAACATATACAATTAAAAATAAATTTTAAAAAGGGAATCCACACTATATATGAAGTCATGTATTTCATAAGATATTGTTTCCAGAAGGTGTAAGAACTTTTTTCCAAAATGTATAAAGAACTCTTACAATTTTAGCATTATAAAGACAATCCGAAAATGGGCGAGTTACCCAGACATGTTATTGTCTACAAAAGATATGCAAATGGCCAGTATGCACATGAAAAGAAGCCCAACATCATTAGCTACAAGGAAAATCAAATCAAGTCACACTAAGAGAGCACTTTATATCCCCTGGCATGATCATAATGTGATAGACAATATTACGAGTGGCAGATATGGAGAAACTGGAACCCGTATACATTACTTGTGGGAATGTAAAATAGTGCAGTTTCTATAAAAAAAACAATTTGTAGTTCCTCAAAAGCTTCAATATAAAGTTTACTCATGATCCAGAAATTCTACTCCTAGGTACACATACAAGAGAAGTGGATGGAATGACAGACACACAAAAGAGTGAAACAATACAGTGTAAGAAACAGGTGTGCGTGAGTGTGGCCAACTGATTTTTCATGAAAGTGTAAATGTAATTTCATTGGCAAAAGATAGTCTTTATAACATGGTGGTGAAGCAATGTTCAAAAAATTAATTCAAAATAAATCACACATAAAAGTGAAATGAAAAACTTTTAGTAGATGTCATGAGAAACTTGGGGGGATGTCAAGGGCTTGAGGAAGAACTCTTAAGACAGAAGAGCATGATCTATAAAAGGAAAAACTTGTAAATTTAATTTCATCAAAATTGAAAACTTTTGGCTGGGGATTTGGCTCAGTGGTTAAAGTGCTTGCCTAGCAAGCACAAGGCCCCGAGTTTGATCCCTGGCACACAAAAAAAAAAAAAAATTGAAAACTTTTGTTCTGAAAGACTCTGTTAAGAAGATAAAAACACAAGCAGCAAAGTGGAAGAAAATATTTGCAAATCACGTACATGATAAAATAACAATGCAAATCTCAAACTCAATTGTACAAAAGCAAACTATCACATTAGTAAATGGAGAAAGTTGTGAAGAGAAATTTCACTGAAAGGGATATGCAGATGGCAAATAACCACATGAAATGGAAGAACATCATCACTAAGAAGAAGAGAAATAGAAATTAAAAAAACAAAGTAGCACTGCACTCTTATAAGAATGGCTAAAGTTAGAAAAAATTAACCATAACAGTGAATTCTGGGAAGGAAGTGAAAAACATGGATCACTTATAGATTGCTGGTAGGAATATAAAAACCGTCACTATGGTAAAAGAAAATGGTGATTTCTTAAGGAATGAAACTAGGCCTAACATATGACCCAGCAATTGCATTTGTAGGCATCTGGACACAACAAATGACCATTTTTTTCCACCTAAAACCTTCTGTAGAGGTTTTCATAACATCTTTATTTGCAAGTCCAAACCGCAAAATATAAACAAGCCACAATTCCTTTACCAAGTAAACATGAGGTGTGATCGAAAAATACAGTGAACATGCAAATTTAAAATATTAAAATAAAGGACACATTGGCATTAATCCTCCTAAAATATTTCTCCCTCACTTTAAACACACTTATCCCCTCATTCTTGCCATTTCGTGAAGCAGTTCCGGAAGCACTTTCTTGGCTGCCCGCACCTTCTAAATCAA
Source organism: Hystrix cristata (assembly GCA_004026905.1). Taxonomy (NCBI): domain Eukaryota; kingdom Metazoa; phylum Chordata; class Mammalia; order Rodentia; family Hystricidae; genus Hystrix; species Hystrix cristata. The sequence continues at coordinate 54,784 of PVJO010006198.1, read as the reverse complement.
CTCAAAACATTTCCCCATTATGGTCGTTTTGACTTTGGGAAAGAGCCAGAAGTCACACGGTGCCATACCAGTGGATGAAGACACACCACAATGTCCTACAAGTCTGCCTTTCCATTGCATGCCACTTGACTGTCATTCACCATGCTTTTTCTTTTTTTAATCATAGCACATAAAGACACTCACAGAAGAGGACTTCCAGAGCTGCTTCAGAAAGTGGCAAGAGTGACGGAGTAAGTGTATACAAATCAATGGCGATTATCTTGAGGAGGATTAATGGTAATGTCTCCTCTCCCTGTAATACTTTCTTAAAAAATTAAACGTTTGTCATATATTTTGACCACTTCTTGTTGAAATGCCGCATGAATTGTTATCATAGAATAAGCTAAGAAGAAGTGACATACATGCAACAATTTGGATGTATTTCAAGGTCATTGTGCTAAGTGAAAAAAATATTAAAAGGTCACATAGTCTAATTCAACATTCTAGTGATAAAGAGAAGATTAGTTTCCAGGAGTTAGGAATGGTCAGGTTTCCAGGACTTAGGGAACAGGTGGGTATTTCTATAAAGGTATAACACAAGGAAATCTTTCTTTTGAGAAAATAATCTTGTAACTTGATTGCAGGGTTGGTTACGTGCATCCATGCATTATAGGAGAACACAACTATAATAAGGCCTTACACCAATAACAATTTCTTGACTTTGCTCTTGTATTTTAGTTACATAACTATTTGGGGAAAATGAATGAAGAGTACATAGGTTTTCTTTGTTCTGCAGTATGATAATTGCAATCCATAGTCATTTCAAAAATAAAAGTTAGTTTTTTGAGGAATCTCCATATTGATCTCCACAGTGGCTGGACCAGTCTACATTCCAGCCAACAGTGGAACAGGGTTCCTTTTTCCCCACAGCCCCACCAGCATTTGTTACTGGTTGATTTTTTTCATGAACACGGTTCTTTCTGGAGAGAGATGGAATCTTAATGTTGTTTTGATTTGCATCTCTCAAAGGACTAGTGACGTTGAACACTTTTTCATATATTTATTTGCCATTTTTATTTCTTCATCTGAGAAATGTTTATTTCAGTTGCCCATTTTTGGATTGGGTCTTTAAATTTGGGAGGTTTGATGTTTTTGAGTTCTTTGTATATTCTAGCTGTTAGACCTTTGTTTGATGGATAGCTACCAAAAATTTTTTGCCCAGTCTGTGGGTTTTTGCCCTTGATCCAGCTATTCCCCTACTGTGGATCTTCCCAAAATAATTAAAATCGTCATACCACAGGGATATATGCACAACCATGTTTATAGCAACACAATTTGTAATAGCTAAGTCCTGGAAACAACCTAAATGCCCAACAACCAATGAATGGCTAAAGAAGATGTGTTTTTTCTACACAGTGGAGTACTACACCACCATAAAAAAGGATAAACTAGAGTCATTTGTATGTAAATGGATGTTCCTTGAGAACATACTCTTAAGTGAAATAAATCAGACACTCATGAGTACACATCGAATTGTTTCTCTAATATGAGAAACTGTAACTGTAAATAAGGACAAAGAGGTGTAATAAATATTATATAAAAGGAAGATATATACAAAGGAGATGAGAACTACAAAGAGAGAAGGGGGGAAAGCAGGAAGGGAAAAAAGGAAAGAAAGGGGAAAGGGAAATCATGGAAAATTACGAATAAACCTGCTGTAAATAGGGAAGGAGGGAACAGAAGGGAGGGGTGGGGAAGAGGGGGGAAACCCAAGATGCATCATGTACAGGTAGAAAATAAATGTGATGAATGTGATCATTATATGTACAATGTACCAATACATGTCTTGGTTAAAAAAAATAAATAAATAAAAGTTATTGGGGGCCGGGGATTTAGCTCAGTGGTAGAGTGCTTGCCTAGCAAATGCAAGGTCCTGACTTCGATCTCCAGCACCCCCCACAAAACATTAAGTTATCCTACCATAAAACTCTGAATATAATCTACTATGCACATAAAAGCATTTTTATATAACAAGAATGTTACATGTATTCAATCAACAAATATTTCGAGCAGCTAAATATGTGCAAAATTTGTGTCACTCTGTACTTGTGTTTGTGTATGAGGCCATAAAATATAGTGTCTTATCTATACTACCTCTGAGTAGTCAAGATTTGTTATAAAATTATTGCTATTTTGATTTTTACTTATGTTAAACAAAAACAGAAGTTAGCCATGTAAAAAAGAATTGATGAAAATTGGTTTCATTCACTTGCTGTCAGAAAAGACCCCTTCCTCGAGTAATTTTTGCTCAGGGCCCTCTGAATCTTCTTCTCAATTGTTTCCACTTCGGGAATTTTGTGTTTATACCAACTGGTTTTAGAAAAATCTTGCTAAGTCAGTGTAGCAACCACACCTCAAATTTAATATCTGACCAAATTCCTCATCCTCCATTCTTGTTATCTAATTAACCTGACCTGCCTTCAAGAAAAATCCTGTCAGGTAGGTTTAACCCAAATCTGTCTTACTCCTGATGCTTTCTCTTACCAATTTTCCACTCATTGGTCTCCATCCCACCCCTTGGCTATAAATTCCAACTTGTTCGTAATCTGCTCAGCATTGAGTATAGCTGCATACAGAAGTCTCTTTTCCCCTATTACCATCGTTTCTGAATAAAATCTGTTTTCGATGTCACAACATCTGTCTGGTTCTGGCTTACTGTAACACAAATGACATTTAAAAACTAAACATCTCAACCAGGTGTGGTGGTTCGCCCTTTTAATCTCAACACTCTGGGAGGCTGAGGCAGGAGGATCATAAATTTGAGACCAGCCTGAGCAACATATTGAGATCCTGTCTCAAATTTAAAAAAAACAAAAACAGGCTGAGGATACAGTTCAGTATGAAGGGTCTGGATTCAATCCCCAGTACTGCAAAACAAACAAACACAAAAAAACTTAAGCCTTTCCAAGCCCAAGTGTTTTGATAACTTAAGAAGTGTATCATTAGAATCAGAAACATCAGTAACAACATTATTCAAACTACATTTAATATTTAATCACTGATGACATAAATGAAGTAAACAGGGAAGTGCTTTAATGTGTATACCATTACTTTGTCTTTAAAAAACCCACCTGGGATATAGGTGTTATTTCCATCTCTTAAATTTGTCATGAGTGACAAACAAATGTATGTGAAAACACTTTAGTTATCTGAAAAGTAGCCTAGCGGCATCAGCACATATAACCAAAAACATGGCCCAGAATATTTTAGGATCCCATTTATTAGGTCATTCTTACCAAATGAAATGTATTATGAATTATCCTACTTACTTGCTATTATCAAGCTACTTACTAGCTTAGTTCAAAGAAGGAATTGTTACTTTTCTGCAAAAGAGAGTTTCTAGGGGTTGTGTCAGGGGAGCTCTGTATCACCTGGCATTCAATGTCTTTCCAACAGTAGACAAGAGTTCACATCCTTAAAGCAGTCACACTCAGACATATCAATGGTTATCTACCTAGAATATTTAAGAAAGTCTATTTAAAAACCATGCATATTAGGAAGATATTTTCAGGAAAGTGGGTAGATAAAAATTATGGTGGGTAATAAATGAAGATTGCATACCAGCTTATTCTTCAGGACTCACCTGAATAGGAAGAGTGGAAAAAAACCAAAACCACAAAAGATATAAACAGAACTAAGTTGAGATATTTCATCATGAAATTTCAGAACAGTAGGAGTCCAGCAGGGAAAAGATCCTACAACCTTAGAAAAGATTCTTTCATCAAAATGATAACAAATCTGGGAAGAGAAAGGCAAGGTACATAGGATACGTATGGAGCTTAGGATAGTCTGAACAAAGAGCTGCTATGATAGTAAAGGGATATCTCTAAGTGACCACGGTGAACCAAGTGTACAGTCAGCCATTCCGCCATGGACCATGTTTTCTAGCCCCATTACTCGAAGTGCAGATCATTCATGCTCTTATTACAAATAGAGAACCGTACACTTTATTTCAGACACACCTTGACTAAGAATATTCTTGTTGACAGGACTCCTAGATAATTACTATGCATATTAAATTTTAAGAAACACTGGTCTAAAGGTTCTAGAATGAGCCATTTAATGGTCATGATCATGGTAAAATTTTCATATTTTTAGAAGGGAAGAAATATTCATGTGTATCCCTATATACATCATTTAATGGTTCAATAGCTGCTTTAAAAAATGAAAAAATGAGGTCCACTGGCGAAGAGTGCAGAAACAATATAATATGGTCCCACATTTTTACAAAAATTAAAAACAAACAGCAATATACTTGAAAGTGTTCACGCTTGTTTGAACGTAAAAATATTTTTCAATAATATGCATGTGAGGAAGTTAACAGTTGCTAAAAATGAGATGTGAAGTGGAGCATTTGTACTCCACTTCCAGATATTATCAAATTATTATTAAATTTCTCATTACAACATTATGCTTCATTTCACTAGGTAGGCCAAGAAATTATATTTGAATTACTTAAAAATCAATAGAAAAATATAATTCCAAAGAATTATTTATGATAGGATGTTTAAAAAGTCAGAGTACACAAAAGGCATTGCTAAAATGGTACTGGGACAGCCAATTAGTATTTCTAACATCAACAATAAGCAACTGCTAATGCATGCTTAGGTAGTAGGTGGTGTGATTTTAAAAGGATTATCTCATATAACCTTCAAAGTAAACCTATGACATAGAAATTAATAATTTCACATCACAGATTTGTCAAAAAGATCATGAGGAGCAACAGAGGAAAAGAGCAATGAGATCATAACATGAGTGATTTAATGAAACCTGACTTATCACATGCTAAGAATTGTAATCCTTCCTACTATGTTACAATTCTTGGAATATCTTTACAAAATAAGAGTACATTCCACCATATTTGGTACTTTATCATAAAGCATTAACTTATAATGATGAAATGCTGTGTAGCTTCTTTAAAATTATAACGATCCATCTACCTAGAAATACAGTAAGAAGCATGTGGAATTAAAACAGATAGTCACAAGAAGATAAACGTTACTACTTTTCCCAAATATGAGCAAAATATTTGTTGAATACATTGAAAAACAAACTTTTCAGAATACAAACATAGGAATAAATGTAAGAATAACCTTTAGTATCTGTATAAAGAAAAAACTCCACATTTTATGAAATAAAAAAATACAAAAATAATTACATATAACCCATGCTGAGTGGAAAAACTATAGTAAAGATATAGATATTTTATTTTATTTTTATTTTATTTTTTTGGTGCTGGGGATCAAATGCAGGGCCTTCTGCTTGCAAAGCAAGCACTCTAACCACTGAGCTAAATCCCCAGTCCTAGGTACAGATATTTTAATAATTGTCATTTAATGACTAAAAATATCAATGTAATATTCAAGTATTTGAGAAAGTGCTGTTTTGTCAGCCTCTAGACATAAATGGGTGAAGTTATTTCAGAAATCCTCCTATAGAAATGGTAAAGAGAAGATTTTGATGGATCAGAGGTGAAACATATTATATAAAGTTATATAAGTTAATATTAGCATTTATTTAAGAGCTAGGAACATAAGAGATACAGAATTAAAAGGTGATACAGTGGAAAGCAAATCTTAAATTCACTGAAATCCTTCACATATCCCAATGCAGTTCATATAGGTAAAAGGTTAGAATTTTAAAACAAAAAAAAAAAATGCACATCAAAGTCCTTTGACACGTGGTGAGGAAATAAATACCAAATGAGTTTAAGAGAATCTCGTTTCTGGCTGCACTTCAAATAAAAAAAATATTTTATGTGAGACTCTTTGACACAAATATTGCTGAATGATACACAAAAAAATAGTATCTCTGATTTATTCTTGGGAGGGGATGTATTACATGGAAATTAAATTTTGAATTCTACATCATTGTCTCATTTACTGGTTAGGCTTATAAATTGTAACTTTTATTATAAAATAATAAAATTTTAAAAATCGTTTCTCTTGGATATTAAACAACTCAGTCTCTAAAAGTCCTAAGTTTTCCCAGATAGTAAAGAAAATTTTGAAATTACTCATAACTAAATGATAATAACCAAAATTTGCTCAATAATAATTCATCAATGGGCTTTGCGCTTTGATCCTACCTTTGATTAGCTCATATGAAACTCAGAAAAACTGTAGCATTGAAACTTAAGTACATTTGGAAGAGTGAATGAAACAAAAAAATGAATATACTTCTGTATATTAGAAAAAAAGTAACTACAGTAGTTATCATTATACTCCATACCCCATAATATACTTTTGTCATACTCATTTTCAATAGACCTACTTCCCTAAATACTAGGAAGTACTGTTATACACATCTTTTTCCTCCCAGGTGTGAGATTAATCCTAAATGTTGTATTGTTTTCCTAGAAAACCAAAGTTAACCAGATGCAAATGCTTCTGGTAGATCCAAGTACAGCTTGGGCCAGTTGCCACCTGTAATATGTGACAACAAACACAAAATGGAAACAAATATCCTTGTTCTGATGGGAAACCAGTACGTCATCCCAAAAGCTAAGGGGACTCTACTTTCTTGTTACTATAATGGACAACTCTTCCTGATTGATACTTTGGCATATGGCATCATTCAAAACAATACTCATAAAATAGATATTAATGAGAATTGATAGACTAAATAAAAACAAAAGAAATATACATGCAGCAACAGCTTCCCCAGGTACCAAGAAGAGTCTGCCCATACGTTTAAAATAAAAATAAGTTTTGAGAAACAAAAATCATGTATTGTTAGAGATCTATGAAGAAAAAGAAGTATATTTCTTAAATCATTGAAGAATTCACAAAATAGGAAGATTCTAAATGACATTTCAAAGTTACAGTTAAAAAAACTAATTTAGGGTCTCAAGAACTGAGAAATTAGAAGACTAACCAAATCATGGATAGAAATCCAATACAATTTCTACTTCTTAAAAACAAATTACTTCCATCACAGGACAAATCATTATGGGTGCAATGTGAGTTAATGAGATTGGATTATAAAATATAAAATTTTAGAAGTCTTTTATGAGGGAAGATTTGAGTTATATCCAGCAAATGGAAGATTAAAGAATAAGTATGGGAGGACATTTAGACACGTAAGAAAAAACCCTAAATTTGTTTGGTGGTTCATTTAAAAATAAAAATATTTAATATTAAAGTATAAAGAAGTTAAAAGGGAATAAGAAAATGATATTGGAAGCAGTCCTTACTAGAGAGAGATTATGAAATTATTTCTATAATTGGATCACTATTTAGAGTGATCTAATATTTACCATTTAAACTAATGAAGTATATTGTTAATAATATGAATACTTTTCTCATTGTGCAGACCTTAGGCAAAACATGCAAATTCAGCAATCAATTTATCATTTCATATGAAATGCATGTAAATTTTCAATAATGAAAAGGCAAAAAATTATTAACAAAGGTCATGACTCTTAGGGAATGTACTTACCTCCATGATAAGATCCGTATAAATATTTGATTTATATCATTTAGTCCTAATATACTTCATATGAAATTATGGTTATATCATGATATTTCTATGAAGTTTCAATGAAGAAATATTTGCAAAGTATTTCTGAAATCTGAAAAGGGAAAGAAACATACATGAGTGTATAACATTTGTTTTTTTCATGATAAAGTAGAGTTTTTATTTGAAAACTAACAATACGAAAATATTATTCTTTGAAAACTATAAAAAAGTCTTAAGTGATGAAAGCAACATAATTTCCTCTCATCATGTACTCCTAACAGAGCATCTTTAGGCTCTATGTTACATAATAGATTATTTTTCTTAGATTTACCACTGACATTCTGTGATGAAAAGCAGAGATGTCACAAACTAATTTTAAAAAATGATGGTATTTTTAACCTCAAACATCCAGGTGTGAAGTTACACCAGAAATCTACGACAAAAATGTAAGAAGGTATTTGTAACAACCAGATTTTAAATGCCATCATTAAAATTTAAAAGTGATGTGGCCTCAAAAACTCACGCAGTATTTCTTAAACAGAAATAATAATAAACAGGATATATGACAATTTGTATGTAGTATAAAAAATTACAGTACTTATTTTATACCACTTAGTTTTCAGGGCCTATTGATTGAGGCCCTGAAAACTATACAGTATGAAGCTAATTTTATTAATTTTATTGTCCTTGCTTTAATGCTTTTTTTAAAAAATTAAAAAATGTTGATTATTAATGAACTAGGAAGTTCTCTTATTAATGAACTAGGAAGTTCTCAATTTTAAAGAAGAATATAAACTGGTATTCACATACATGCAAAAGTTCAAGGGTTCAAAGGTTAAGGTGAGGAGAATTATAGTTACAACATTTACAAGGAATTTAGTTTCTTAAGAATAAAACCTCTTGATACTGCTTATTCCTTTTAGGATAATAAACACATTAATGTCTATAATCAGTGAGCTTTCCTTTTTGTTCTAATATGATTGCTAGTTCAACATCAATACTACAAAGTAAAAATTATAGTTATTAACATGTAATTAATGCTTAATTACCTCTCAGCCATGTTCTTAATTGCATCTGTGGACTATTCAAGTTAATTCTCACAATATTATCAGTTCTATACTGCAGTATTGTGAAAGTTTTGTGGGGCAAAGCCTGCAAAAATATTTTTATGAATTAAAAAGTGCCAAACTAGTGTGAGATCTACTTGGATCAACCTGATGAGAAAAATAAGGAACATTAACAATATCATGCACCAAAATACACAATCAACCTACAATGTAATTATGAATATAGCATGCTCATATGTAAAAGAGTGATGGCAAGATCTACAAAACAAATAATCTCTGTTATAGATGGTAATACTCAGTTGAAACCTCAAGAAAAACTTTTATTTGTAGCCATTAATTGTTCCCATTGTATTCCTGTGGCTTTACATTATATGTGAGTAAATGTATACAACTATTATGAGCAGGGTCACCCAAGGAATGTTGGGAATGAGCTGTGTAATATTGTGCAGTGAAAGTTATAATTCTTACTTGAAAAACAGCCAGGTGTGCAGGCACACATCTATAATCTCAGCACTAAAGAGTCTGAGATAGGAGGCTTGCCACAAGTTTGAGGCCCATTTGAATTGCAGTTAAGTTCAAGGCCAGCCTGAACTATATAGTGAGACCTTGTCTCGAAAAGAAGAAAGAAAAACAAACAAACAAACAAACAAACAAAAAAAGTCACAGGGCAGAATTTACCACTTACCAGGGATTTTTAAAATATTTCTTGGCACATTCAAATATTTTGATAGGTATTAGCATTAAAATTAGATAAGGAAGAGAAGATTTACAGTATATTATATTATTCATTATAAACCACTAACTCATTAGGTTAGGTGAAAAATACTTTAATTGAAAATTAATAGAAAAAAATATATTTTTTTTTATTTTGGCGCTGGGGCTCGAACTCGGGGCCTTGTGCCTGCTGGGCAAGCGCTCTCACCACTGGGCTAAGTCCCCGGCCTAGAAAAATTGTTTTTTATGTACTGTGGGACATGGACAGGACACAGGCAAGACATTTAACATCAATTAAGTTTAGTACCAGCACTTCCCAGCACCTAAAAGGTAGTAATAAAATATTAGCAATTGCATTAGGTCAAAAAAAAAAGTATAATTAAACAGTGATGATGATACTGATATATATACTCCTTCACAATTTTATAACAAACAGATTTGTATAATTTCTTTAGAGTATGTTTTTATATATTTCTTTAGAGCATGTTCTAAATATTAGTCCATTATATTGATTAAAAAAGAACTACTGAAGATTGGGAAATAAATTTTCTAGACTTTAGCAGTAACAATGAGATAATTTGCTATCATTTAAGACTATTTTTTCAAAGATAAAAGTAAATTATCTTTCTTTTTTACACATTAAAAAATCAGTATTCCTAAAATCACCAATTCCTTTTTTCTCTACACAGATTCAAACAATTGCTCAAGACAATCAATAAAAAGACTAATAATCTCTATTAAAATTTCTTAGTGCTAACTAGTGGGCCGGTGCTTAAACTGGTACTTATCTGTATTTGTGGATAATTTCGTCTACTTTTCACATCATTAAAATACAAAAATATTAAGTATATATCACGGAATTGTGAAATTTGAATGAAGCATTGCTTTCCAAACACTTATATCTTAAAAATGAGATACATATTAAAATTCTAATGCCCATATCTATACCTATCAAGCATTAACGACTGAGTAACCTCCAACTTAGAGATTACTGTTTGCATTTTCATCATTGTGACCCAATACCTGACAGCACTCAATCTAAAGGAGAAAAGGGTTATTTTGGTCCAGTTTCAGTTCATGGTCACTTGGTTCCATCCTTTCTGGCCTATGGTGAGGCAGAATATCATGACAGGGAGCGTGTGTTACGGCAGAGCTACTTAATCTCATGGCAGTTGGCAAGCAAAGACAGAGAGGTAAGAGCCAGGACAAAATAAACCCTTCGAGAACACCCCTCCCCGTGACCTACTTCCTCCCACTAGTCCAGGTCTCTGAAAGTTCTGACCACATAACAATTCCCTATGAAGATCTGAAGCCATACATAGGTTAGACTCCTCACAAGCCAATCATCTCCCAAAGGCTCCATCGCTCATTGCTGCTGTATTGGGAACCCACGAATTTTTAGGAGATATTTCAGAACCAGATCATACGACTGATCAAACAAGAGCTGTGAAAAGTGCTTATTATTAGGAAATATTCAAACCCACTGTTTCACTGCTTATTTCAGTTACTAGATTATGTGGATTTCAAATATGGAACCTGTCATGTCAACTGTCATCTCCCACTGCTTCAAAGTGATTCTTGCTACAGACAACTCTGACCGATATCCCACCTGCAATGTGAATCCAATGGCACTTACTTAAACTAACCAAATGAGAGTAGGTAATAGGCATAAAATGCAGGCTGTGTATATGTGTGTTTGTGTTATATATATATATATATAAACACAGAATACAATAGTCGAAAGCACAGTATTTGTTAAAAAAGTGATGCATGTTCAACACAATAGATCGATTTGAGATGCAACAGAAAAGTAAAATTCAACAAGTGATATACCGAAATATTTTTAGTGGTTCAAAAGGTGAAATATATAGGTGGTAACATGGATAAATACATATACTCAAACTCACATATGCATACATCTTGTCACATCATGAATACTCATGTGCTGTTCCAGAAGAAAACCAAGCTGCAAAGTAACATTTATTTTAAAAATCAAATGACTAAATCATCAACTCTATGCTATAATTAAATATTGATATGTATGTATTATTTCAAATGATACCAAGTTATATTCACCTAGTATTTGTAAGTGAATAGAAACAGGATATGTGATATAGAATTTGTAGGAAAACATTAAATATATCACTACATCCTTTCATTTATTACGAAAGTACTTTCATTAAAAATACAATGTATACATTTTAAAAAACTATCTGCTCTGAACTTTTAAGACATATTTGAAAGTTATTTATAGTTCATATGCCCCCACATCTCCTAAGTTTTAAAAGGTGATAACAGAATAATGCAGGAGTAGCAGAGGTAGTAACATCTGATTAATGCTACTTACTTGGAAGAAAATGTTCTCTGGACCTATGTGTATGTAGATCAACTTCTTATAGCCTGTGCTGCTGAAATGTTTAGTAATTCCACAGTATAGTTTTGCCATGACAACATGAAGTAACGTGTAGAGAAACTTTTGAAATTTGAAACCAAGTTAGAAAAGCAATTATGACATTACTATATGTAACTCACTAATTAACAATATACAGATTTATGACATTCTGACTTCACTTCATATTTAAAACCCACCCACTACACACAGAATTTAGGTTCTTCAGTAATTCTTCTCAGTCATGAAAAGCAGCTCCACTGATGAAATCTGTCACATTTGAGACCAAAAGTTGCAGCTGTCAGTATGCAAGGGATCCAGAACAACCACTGATAAGCTGGCAGCAAACTCCTCTTAGGCACGACAAGAGGGTATGGCTCTCTGAATGAACTCTGCAACAAAATTGGACTTTATTTTGCAAAGTGATTTCTTAAAAACACATAACTATCTATCTAGAATCTTATCAAAGGCCACAGGAACAATTAGATAGGTAATGACTATTAGATTGGTACTCTTCTATGGGGAATGGCAACAGATAAAAAAAAAGAGATAAACACAAAATTCAATAGCTTCAGGGTATGCCATTAATAACTGCCCAGTAAAGGACAAAGGCAAATTAGAAGTCATTTGTAAGAGTAAAAATAAAAAATTTTGCTAAACTGTACTTCTATTTTCTATGCACATCTAGAAGAAAAGAGAATAATGTTTGTGAATCAAATAAAACAGAACTCATTGCTTGGTGATATATAAATTAAAAATTTGTAAAGGGATCAAAAATTCTCAAGACTTGTTGCATACATATACCAATTCCCCAAAATGACCACCGTAACTCATAACTAACCTTGTAACTAGTATGTTTTGCAAACATACACTAATAAAGGGAAAATCCCAAACATTAAAAAATAACACCTTTCAAAATAATGCAAAGGTCAAAAAGAAAGTTCCCAGGGAAGTTAGAAATACACTGAACTGAACAACAATGAAAATACTGAATATCAAAATTTGTTAGTAAACTTACAATACTAAATTCATAGTAAGGAAAGAGAAAAATATCAAATTGATTATCTCAACTCCATGCTCAATCACCTTTCAAAAAAAAGAACCCAATAAATCCAAAACAAGCAGGGTAAAGGAAATATACAAAAACAGAAATAAATGCAATTGAAAACAGGAAGACAGAAATCGATGAAAAAATTGGTTTTCTAGAAAGATTGTTATACCGCTATTGAGAAGGACAAAACAAAGGAGACAAGAAGAAAAAATTTAACAACATGAATCTAAAAAAAGATACTACTGCATGATCAGCCTGCAGACATTTAAAGACATTAAGAGAATTCTAAGAACAACTATACACAAAAATATGATAACACAAAAGCAACAACTGCAAACTCCCACAAATCACCAAACATGACAGACCATATGAATAATCCCACAACTATTGATCTGGTATTTAAAACACTTCCACAAAAGTCTCCATGTGCATGTTTCAATAAGAGATACTGCCAGATATGTAAAAAAGAATTAATGACAATTCCATTGATTCTTTCCAGAAAACAGAAGGAACACTTTCCAACTCATTTTAGGAAATTAATACCCTGAACCGAACAGAAAATGACTGTACCAAAAATTGTAGACCAATTAAGGCTCCTCATGAACACAGGTGCAAAACTTCTTTAATAATTATTTGCAAATGGCATTCAACAGTGTATAAAAAGTACTGTATACCATCGGGAGGTGCAGCTTATTCCAGCAAGGCTGGTTCAATATTCAAAAGGCAATCAATATAACCCACCATATTAACAGATTAAAGAAGAAAAAAATCACAAATCTTATTGATAGAATAAGCATTTTAAGGAAATTCAGCATTTTTTTGATTATAAACATAATAATTTAGAAAACTATACTAGCATGTAATTTCCTCACCTTGTGACAGAATGAATTAAAAAATCCTACAACTAGAAAAAAGTGCTCGACATCACTAAATACTAAGGAAATGAAAACCCAAATCACAGCGAGATACTACTTTGCCACAATAACAAAGGCTATTATAAGAAAGGTAACGAGTTCTGGTGAGGATGTGCAGAAAAGGGAACTCTACAGCACCGTTGGTGGGAAAGTAAATGAGCACAGTTATTATGGAAAAAAATATGGTTTCCTCAAAAAAGTAAAAATGGAACTACCATATGATCTGGCAACCCCAATAATGGGTATGTACCCACGGGAAATAAAATCGGCCTGTCAAAAGAGACTCCAGAATTTTCATGTTGACTGCAGTGCTACTGACAATAGCCAAGAAATGGAAACAATCTCAATGTACATCAATCAACTGATAAGGTGAGGGAAAAAAAAGTGGTATATATACAGAATGCAATGCCATTCATCCATTAAAAAACAATGACATCGTGGCATTTGCAACAAGATGTATGGGAGTGGATATCACTGTTAAATGGAGCTGGGCAGGGTGGCACTCACCTATAATCCCAGCACTGGGGAAACTGATGCAGGCAGATCACTGTGAGCCCCAGTCCAGCCTGGGATACACACTGAGTTCAAAACCACCCTGAACTACACAGTGGAACTCCGTCTCAAGAAATAACAACAAAAAGGGGAGTAAGTCCGGCACAGGAAGCAAAGTCGTGATCTCACCCATGCAAAACCTTAAAAAGTTGACCTCATACAAGTGGAGAATAGAATGGTGGTTACCAGAGGCTGGAAAGAGCGGGGAGAGAAAGGAGGGGCAGAGATGGAGAAAGGCTGGCTTGTGGATATTCATATAGTTACAGTTAGATAGAAACAAGAAAATCTGATGTACTATTTTACAGTAGGTTAACTATAGAAAGAAACAATACACTATATATTCCAAAAGACAGCATTCTGAATGTTTTCACCATAAAGAAATAAAGGAGAAGATAAACGTCTAACCAGATGTAAAACACTACACAATGAACACACATACTGAATATTATTACTGTGAACCCCATTAACAGGAACAATTTTTATGAATCACTTAAAATATAAAAATCATTAGCAAGAGGAACACTGGTAAATCAAATGTAAAACTCAAATAACAATTATAAATTTAACAGTTACAGCCTTTGTTTAGAACTTTCTTAGACTCAGTACAAAATGTACTTACTAGAATTTTCCTGCAGATTTCCTATGTGCCCTTCACAACAAACCTGGGCTCAAAAACAACAAACCGGATTTGAGCCCTGATTTACAATGAAAAGTAAATTAATATGTGAAAACACTTTCACAAAGTGGAAAAAAACAAAGTAAAATGAATGCTATGATGAAAATGTAAGGCTTTATACTGAACAAAACATTTGTATTTACTACTCCTTAACTTCCTATTAACTCAAACTTCCTAACTCCACAGGGGAAGCTCTGTTAGTTATTGTAAGTGAATAGTCTTTTCCTAAACCAAGAGTTGCCCAGGTTCTAGTGCCTCATGTGGATGAGAGGGGCTGACTCCGACCCAAGCTCACGATTGAAGACTCAGCCCTCACAGTGAGACTGGCTGCTTGAATTTTACCAATGGTGATGACTGGTGTAAGTCTTTACTGAATACAGCAAATCTTAAAGCAAAATAAAATTTCCTCCAAATATAATCATTTAAAAAATGAAAACTTGCCAGGAGTAGTTGTATATGCCTGCAATCCATGCTTTCAGAAGGCTGAGACAGGAGAATTGCTGTAAGTTCGAGGCCAGTGTAAACTATATAGAGATGGTCTTTCAAAAAAAAAAAAAAAAGCCAAAACCCCCACAAAATTTGTAGAGGCACAGTGGACTTCATCAAAAGAAAAACAGAAAAATCAGTATCTTTCCTATGTGATATTGATTGATCGCAGTGATCAATCATTTATCAAAGATGTCAGAAAAATAAGTTAGTCTAAGCAAAAAGAATAAAACATAATAGTATTAATAAAATCATCATGTTGCCTAAAATCAATGAAGAGTACACCAGAATATTTCTAAGGAAAGAAAACAGAGTTGAATACTTGATTTCCAGAATAGTCAGTCCAACTCTATAATAAAAACCTTCAAAGGGACCATCAGAGAAAATCTGGAGTGTGATGTTAATATTAAAATATAAATAAAAACTGTAAGATAGTTCAAGAAATCTTTGGACACAAAGAGTAAGGAGGAAGAATTTGAAATACCAGATCTAAATAATATCTTTTAAATGAACACATTAAGGTCATGGCTCAAGAATTCAGGCATAATAAATAATTGAGTACCTACCTAGGTGGCATATGGCAAATTCTGTATCCACCTGTGTGTGGTGGGGGAACACCAGTTTAAGCCTCATCTAGCCACAGCAACACATGTATATTAACTTTTTCAGTGCACAAATAGTTATTTTTCTTTGATTTTTTACTTCATTAGTACATTTGCAGGACATAATGATTGCATTCACCAGGGGGAGTTGGTCCATGTACATAACACATTTTAATTCCTTTTTTCATCCCTTCTCCTCCCAACCTTCCATTTATTGGTCCTTTCCTTTAACTCTCTTAATACACCCATCAAAGCATCATTCTGAACATATATCCGTGATACAGCGTTCACAGACTGAGCCAGACAGTAAACACAGCATGATGTTATTTGTTGCAAAGAAGAAACCTCCACATTCATGTAAGCACAGGTGCACCTTACTATCTATCAATGTCTTTGTATACATGCATATCTACAGATACACATGTGTTCTTCGGTATAAAACCTGTTTGTATACACAGACCTGCATTTCATCTTCATTTATAAAATGTTAATATTATAGCACAATACTGTTTTAAAGAATTATACTTTTATTAGTATGTTTGTGATACATAATATTTGTTCATTTTATATTTTGGGTCTCTCAGATTAGAGAAATCATGTGACATTTAAGCTTCTGTGTTTAGTTTCACTTCGTATTATGGTCTCTAAAATCCATCCATTTAAATAGCACATCTGCTTTATCCATTCTTTACCTATTCATCTTTTGATGACATATCAGACAATTCCATAATTTAGTTATTATTATGTTGTGCTGGTATAAACATGGGTATGCATATCTCACTGTAATATGATTTTAACTTTTTAGGGAAGATATCCAGAAGTATGCATGCACCAAATAGAATGTTTCAGCTTTTTGGGAAATCTCCAAACTGCTTCCCACAGTAGTTGCACAAGTTTACATTCCTACTAACAATGTAGCAGACTCCTTTTTCCTCACAACATCATAAGCATTTGTGGATTTTTGAGTCCTTCCAAATAACCATTCTTACTGGCATAAGATAGAATCTCAGTGTTATTTTGATTTACGTTTCTTCAATGGCCAAAGATACCAGACTTTTTTTCATGGCCACTTGTATTTCTTCTGAGAAGTGCCCATTGACTCTTTTTGGTTTTGTTTGTTTTGTTTTGAGACAGGGTCTCACTATGTAGTTCAGGCTGGCCTTCAACTCATTGTGCAGCTCAGGCTGGCCTTGAACTCGTGGTGATCCTCCTGCCTCAGCCTCCCAAGTGCTGTGCCTACATGCTTGTGCCCCCACGTCTGGCTTGATTTTAAAAGACCACTTTTTGACTGTCTTTTTTTTTTTTTTACTTTTTGAGGAGGAATGCTTTTCAGCAATACCAAGATGTCAGTACCTAAGGAAGCCACAAAGGCCAGTTTCTTATAAAATGGGTAACTTATTAAAAGACAACTTCAGAATTATCTCTAAAAGTTACAAAACTAAACATCTAAAGAAAATTACCTTGATGCTCTTAATTTGATTCTGTCAACTCAAATTCAAAATGCAAAAATACAAAGGTCAAATTCTTTTAAGAGTTGAAAAATGTTAACAAGACCTTTTCTCGAAAATAGAAACAATCTATGCTACTCTTCTCTGAAGGGAACTTAATAAATTTGATTACTCCAAGAAACACTATTTCCCTCCCCTCATCAATTTCCTGTTCACTAACCTTTTAAGCTACTAATAACCAAGTGTATTTTATTTAATCCCCACAATGCCCCCAAACATAAAATTATAATTTTATGTTTCTGAGAAAATTACAAGATACTTCACAATTACTCTTTCTTCATCATATTCCAGAACTTGTATCTTTTCCTCTTGAGTAACTTGCTCCTAACCAATGGAATAAGACAACGCTGAGGGGAATATCACTTCTGCAATCAGCACACAAAAGGACTGCACATGTGCTCTGATAATTGGCTCTCAATTTTGCCACCTTGCTTACAGGCTTCATTCAAGAAAGCTGCCAAATTGGAGAGGCTGATGCAAGAAGATCAAACAGCGGCCAGAGGCTCCAAGATTTCTAGGACCCAGGTGCCAAAATACAATTGTATGACTCAGTAGCAAATATTTACAACAAAACAAAGTTTCATGGCACTGATAATTTTGGTATAAGAGCCCCCAATACAGTTATAATCTAGTCAGTATCATTTAAAATAACCCCCCCCCAAAAAAAGGAAGTAAGAAATGCTGGGAAAAGCAAAGCATGTATCAAAATACGTGACTCAGCCATAATATGAGTAATGACGACAAGAATGATGGCAAATACACAGGTAAAAATAGCTGTGTAAAATTAAACACCAGGAACATTTCTCTCGTGTACAAAAATGAAGTGTACCCCATAATGCATTCTGCTGTTTTTTAGGAATTGAAAACAAATGCAAAAATTGTGAGTTTCCCTGGCATGATGCTTATTATAATCCCTGATAAAAAAAGATAATTAAGAAATGATAAACAGAAAGAAAACCTCGAGAATGTTCAAGACATCCATAGATTAAAATGCATAATATACATGATTTGTCTCCTCTCTTTCTGAAGAGGACTGTTACAAGTTGCAATAATTGGGTATGGGGCTGTAGCTCAGTGATAATGTGCTAGATCCCCAGCACTCCTCCCCTCAAAAAAAAAAAAAAATAAGAAAGGCAACCCTCTGGGAGGCTGAGGCAGGAGGATCACAAGTTGAGCTCAGCCTGGGCCACTTGCCCCAGCTTGCAGAGCTGTGTGAAACACAAATAGAATAAGCTGCTCAATCTTTGGTGTTTTGCTATAATAACATGAAAAGACTAAGAACTGGAATTATTAACCAAATAACTCAGAATCTTTGCAAAAAGAAAAAAAAAAAAGAAAAAAGAGTTGGGTGCTATGATACATGAGTGGTTAAAAAACTGCATCCTTAGTTTACATCATCACTAACTCTCAATTAGATCCTACCAACAGTTAAATTTTAAAATTCAGAAAGAGCATTTGATGCAGAAAGATAATGATCTTTTCACATTCATGGATTAACTACACACAAAGCCCAGTGAATGTTTCCATTTGTTAAAGTTTCCATTTGTTAAAAAACACAGGGGTTTTTAAAGTAGAAAAATACACTAGTTTCTTTTACAGTGCCATAGTGTATATATTTGACTCATCAAGTGTAGGGGAGTGTGTGTGTGTTAATAGGGAGGGGGACAGCAGCAGAAGAGACAATGAAAGAAGGACAGGGAGGTAAGAGGAGAGGATTTATTTTAACGAATTGGCTCATGCAATTGTGGGTGCTGGAAAATTTGAATTGTGCAGACAATGATCACAGGCTAGAGCTCAGGAAAGAGTTGATACTGCAACTCAAGTTTGAGGGGAAACTGGAAGCAATTCTTTTTCTGTGGACAATCTCACTCTTTCTCTTAAGGTCTTTCAACTGATTCGATGAGACCCAACTACATACATTATGGAGCATAATGTTTTGCTGAGTACATGTCAATCTCATCTAAAAAATGCCTTCACAGAAACATAACTGGTGTGTGGCCAAAACTGGGCGTCACAGCCTAGTCACACCGACAGAGAGAATTCACCAAACATGGAGGGTGTTTAAAAAGAGCAAGTGGATTTGAATATTAAGGGGCAAGGGAGTGAATGTTGTTAAAAATACCTGTGCAATATAAAAATCTATTCGTGTATATCTTACACTGGTAACTCAGAAGTAAAACTCAATTTATGCTTAAAATTAATTTTAAAACATTGAAATGTGAGTCACACTTTCTTTGGGATCATGACAAAGCCTCCCAACCCACACTCTCGCCAATACTTCCTGCATACATACAAAGGATTATGTATGGTAGTGTTAATAAAGCCATGACTATTAAACATTAACAGTAACTGTTAGTAGTGACTTAATGCTCAATCACCTGTTAGTCTGTGTGTTTTGATCAAATTCGCAATGGAAGTCATCCTCAACAGACCTCATGATATAAGACTGGTATTAGCTGTACATGAGAGAATCAGTACCAAAATGGTTGAGGAATTAAATGCTAAGCAGTCTGTGAACCTAAACTGTGACAAACTCATTAGTGAGCACATTATGATACCATTGCTTTCCAACACTATAAAAGAAAATTCATTACAAGCAAATGAAGAAGTCATGTCCTTAAGTGAAAATGAATTTCATAAGTTTCTACAACTCTCCAGTTATATGGATTCTAGGTGGCTAAGAGCCCCAGCTATGTCAAAGAAAATATTATTCAAAGAGGTATAAAAAACTGTTACTTCTTTTATACCTTTGAATTCATACCATTACAGGAAGGTCTAACCTAGTGAAATTTAGCAAGAATGACAACCAGGAATAAAACTGTATGGTCAACACAAAAAGCAACTGTTTAATGTCATCATGGGTGATGAAGAAGAGATGCCATAGAATGTTCTGATAAAGCCCAGCACTACAATTTGAAATTGCACTTATAAAAATTTTTTGTCATCTGTAGCCACTAACTTCTACCCTCCCCAATGTGTTCCCTAATGCATTTCCTTAGACTTCAAGATTTGAATGAAAACAAACATGTCTATATGGGCATGAATATGCATAGAATGTTACAAAGAACATACAAAATACAAAATAAAGTGAGTACCTAAATGGAAAGAAAACACCACATCCTAGGAATTACAATTTAACATGAATCTCTATGCATTTCTTGCCAGATGACAAGTACAGTTCCGTGTTGGACATGTTTACAGAACTGGTTAAAATGTGTTCACTGGGTGAATGTTTTCCATGAGATACCATTACAATTATTTCCTCATTATACTCAATTCTGTGAATTTAAAAATATTCATAAACATCAACAGAGCAATATACAGTAATCCTTAACATCATATCCCCTGCAGTAATGCTTTGTCCTATAGGCATTACAATTATGAAGAATGCCATCCTAGTGAAAGCTGATCACTTACCGTGCCCTTTGTACTAAGAAAAGTATTGCTTATGTTATTAACACCAGCTCACGGTATAGCAGGTCTGATGGGAGTGGCAGCAGTAATTGTCATAAATAGAGCTTTCTGGATGATTTTAATTGGGAGTGAGTACTTCAGAATTTCAAGTAGATTTATTTCACCATCACAAAAATATGTAGACTAAAATCATAGTAATTGTTTATCTAATATTTGCTGTGAGGATTAAATGAAGTAGCACGAAAAATGAATTTTGTGTAACTGAAAATGCTCAAAATGCACATGAAATCACATTAGTGTAACATAATCACCAAATACTTTTAAATAAGACATGACGCAGTCCCATTACAAACTACCAAGAAGTAATTCTTCCAAAATTGCGTAGCATTAAATTATCCTTTATACATTTTCAAATCTCTCTCGAAATTAGTGCTTCAGAAAGAGCTCACAGCAAACCTGACCAAGAAGGAGACAGGCTTTTCAAAGCATTACTTTAGAACTCAGTTATCTGAATAAAATAAACCCTTAGAAGCTGGACATTGTGGCACGCACCTGTAATCCCAGCAGCTGGGAGGCTGAGGCAGGAGGATCACCTGGGTCACATACTGAGTTCAAGGCCAGCCTGAACTACACAGCAAGACTCTGTCTCAAAACAAATGAACAAACAAATCCTTAGAAGATAAGTCTTTGCAGTTGCTAACAACAAAGAAATAAGAGATTATGTTATATAAACCTTCACTGACAAATATTTCCCCATCAATTAGCTAGGATCATACAACTAGAATAGATGTCACTGGTCAAGAAGTAAAGTGGAGTCGGGCATGGTGGTGCATGCGTGTAATTCTATCACTCAGGAGGCTGAGGCAGGAGGATTGCCATGAGTTCAAGGCCAGCCTGGGCTACATAGTGAATTCAAGACCAGGCCGGCTTGGAACACATAGCAAGACCCTCTTTCTGTCTCTCTCTCTGAAAAAAAAAAAAAAAAAAAAAAAAGCAGACAGGCAAAAAATGAAATAAGCGCAAATTAATATGGCTATTATTCACAAACAACAATTAGAAAACACACTAGTTATAAAAAACAATTCACAATAAAAACCCAAATACAATGGTTAGACACAAACTTATATCCTTTTCAGGGATCTACAAAGAAAGCTGCAGTTTTTATCAACACCGAAAACCTGGATTATTTACCCCATTCTGTTGATACAAGAGGATCATGATCACCTATGCAAATCTGTTCCAATAGGTTGACATTAGACCTCAGTGTAGTGGTCCAAGGTCCCAGAGGCCTCCAAAGCACCTCCATGAATAAGGGGGTGGAGACAGAGGGTGCCTGCAGCTCCCCCATAAGCATCCAGAGGCCATTTTGCACGAGGAAGTTGTTGAGCCTTACTCTACTCAGAGGGCCCTGGTTACTGGCTACGTGTTGCCCAAGTGAACAGAGCCTTTCTGAGTAGGGCACGACACACAAGAGGCTGAATGCGGAATGTCCTTCAATCTGCATCTCTTCTTTACTGAGAAACCTCTCATCTCATTGGTGTTTACCTGGATGACTTTCAGAACAAGAGAAAAGCTTATTCCCATTTTTTCTTGTACTGGGAATAAACAATACCCCTCTATTAGAAAAAACTTAATATCCTTGGCCTTTATGATCACTAAGCTGTATGTGTACATGTTTTTAAGAACTCACCAAATGAAAACATCTCCAGGAAGTCAAGAGGCATTCAAGGTCTTTCTGACATCAGGGAAGGCAGCTCAATGGTGCCTGCAGCGCCACCCCATCACCACCCAGCGGCTACTACAAATGACAAATGACGAACTTGGTGTGCCTTACTCTCCCAGAGAGGCCTCGGTTACGTGTAATCCAAGCGACCAGCACCTCTCTGAGTAGGGCACAGCACACAGCTCGCTGAAAGTGGAGACACTGCCCCAGGTTGCTCCACCATCCCCTGCAGCTTTCCTCAGTGCCCCCGGTCTTTTCTCCTTAAGGCAGTGTCTTTACCTCTAACCTGTAGATGTTCAAATTGTAAGGAATGGAGCACTGGAAATAGTGTGCTTGTCCCCAGTGTTAAAACACACAAACACTGCAAAGCATTCACCATATCCTGTAACACCCTATGTCTACAGTCTAAATACAAATTAAATCAGTGGAAACACTCCCCCCTCAAAGCACACTGATGGCAGTAGAGATATGACACGAGGTTGGGTGTGGATGAGACAGAAATTTCTTTTCCTTTGCCAACCCTTTATTTAGCCCACGTGTGCCCAAGCCAGTCAAACAGCCAAGGATGTGCCCATGTCTCATCCTCTTCAGGGACACTTGTGTGTCTGGTTCTTACATGAAGTCCACAAGAGGAATCAAAAGCTTTATGTAGCTACAATGGCCCGACTATTTCAGTGCTAGAGCAGGAATGGGATGACAGAGATACCACACTCAGACGACTGCAAAGAGGGACACTGGACAGCAACTGTGCATGTTCAAGTGACAGCTCTGTCACTTGTTGGCTGTGAGATGTGAACACAGTCATGAAACCTCTTTTTCTCCTGTTTTTTAGGTTGTCATTACTCTTCTATCCTAGATTGTTACATTTCCTTCAGCAAATAAGTCCCTTGCCTATGTGTGAATGTGGCATCTCACCTGAAAAATGAAGACTGTGATATTCTGAATACACATGGACTCTTTCAGGTTTAACATGCCTTACTGAGACAAAATTCACTTGCCATAAAAAGCAAGCATGTAAACTTTCAAATTCAATTTTAGTATATTGGCCATGTTGTATAACAATCACAACTGTTTACTGTAAGACATTTTAATCACTCCATAAACCCCAAAACAAGAGCATTCACTCCCCATCACCCCAATTCTGATACCTAGAAACTATTTATCTATTTTGTATCTATGTAGTTCACTTTAATGGACACTTTGAATAAATGGAATCGAACATTATACTTCCTTCTGTGTCTGGCTTCTTAGATTTGGCAAAATATTTTCAAGACTACTAGATGTGGTAGTATGTATCAGTACTTCACACCCACTGGTGCCTGAAAAAAATTCCACTGATTCGATGCACCACATGTCCTGTATCGAGTCATCAGTTCAGAGACATGACAGCTGTTTCCACATTTCGGCTCTTATTGAATAATAACATTGTGAACATTAGCATACAATTTTCTGTAAGAATGTATGTTCTCAGATTTCTAGGGTCTATACCCTAGAAGTCATGCTAAGTCATATGCTAACACCACATTTAACTTCACAAAGAAATGCCACAGTTTTCCAAAGTGGCTGAACTACAATTCCGCTAGGAGAATAAGACTGTTCTAATTTCCCCTCATTCTCACCAACATTTGACATAGTCTCTGTTTTAGACGAAAATCGTGTACAGTGCATGAACTATTATATGTTTGTGCTTTTCGTTTGTACTCCCTGATGAATAATGGTGTTATTTTTCATAAACTTATTAGCCACTATAGCATTTCTTATGAAAAAATCTAGTTAAATACTTTTCCGGCTTTTTAATTAGTTCATTTATCTTCTTAGCATTTGGTAGTAAAAATTACTTATATAATATGCATAAAATTTTCATATAAAAACAAAAATATGCAAATATTTTGAGATCATAGAACCTTTCAGGAATCTCTTACAAATGGAAATTATCCTTTTCTTCATATCGAAATTTCTCTAAAAGGTAGTGCTTCAACAAAACACAAATGCATAGCTAGGGTGAGGAAAAGTCCATCCCAAATCATAAATTTAGTGGTGAGTTCTCAGGAAAAAAAATGAGCCATCCCAAGATAAGAGCTGAGGATTACTGAATGAGGAACAATCCAAAAATAAGGATGTGAGATTTTGTCTCTTTTAGTATTTCAATTTAAAGGACTTCACAGAGGGATTATGGGATGTTAGACTTTATTGAAAACTATTTCAGAATATTTACCCCTTCTCCACAAAGGATATGTTCCAAAGCTCCCAGCAGACACCTAAAAACAAGTAATAATATATGTATATGAAATAATTCCTATTCATTAATAACTATAGTAAACTTTAATTTAAAAATTAGGCAAGGTAAAAGATTAACAACAACTAATAAAAGATTAACATGATCCCTCCCAATACATCACTGTACTGTATTTTATTTTCAGACTGCAGCTGCCCATGACTAACAAACCATAGAAATTCAAACCATGGATACGGAGAAGTACATATGTACAACCCTCACTACAATGGTATGAAAAATGATGAATTATACCAAGACATCATATGGTGGAATAAAAATGAATTATGCAAAAACTAAAGTATCATTTGTCACAATAATAAATCAAAAGCCAATGAAAATAGTGACAAAACATTCACACTAAAAATCCAAATACACAATTATTAAACAAAAAATTTTCTTATTCTTTTTACACATCTATAAAAAAATGGCTCAACATCTTTCCTGGAGAAACCAAAGGTGGACTGTCACCTTATACTGTGTTTATGGCAGGCGGTAGCATGCTCTGCAATGAGCACCCATTCCTATCAGTTGGTATTGACACTCAATGGTTCACTGGCCATACTTAAAATCTAAACATCTTGAAGATGCATGAAGACCAGGAGGGTATCAGGGTCCACCTGGGACTGAGCAAGGCAGCTCAAAGATGTGTAGCTCAATCCAGTTCAATGTGCAGAAGCCACTCTAAGAACTGTACTTAGTGAGTCTTACTCTACCCAGAGAGGCCTCAGTTACGTATATTCTAAGTAACTAACACCAATCTGAGCAGGGCACAGCACACAGCGAGTGTGGAGGTACTGCTCCAGCAGGCTCCATGGTCTTCTGAAGGTGCATCATTGCTTCCAGTACAATGTGATGCTTAAATCCTGATCTTAAATAACTGTAATTCCTAGAAAAAGTCCACCATCTTTTAACTCTCAGGATCTTCTCACTGGTTCTCTATTTACCTGGCTAATTTTAAAAACCAAGAGAAGAACTTTGTTCCCATTATCTTTTCTTCTATTAGGAAACAACTCAATATCCTCCATTTCTATCATCCTTAATCTATATGTGTACATGCTTTTAAGACTAGACCACTAAAAACATCTCGAGGAAGCCTAGGCTTGGGGGTTACCTAAGGTCTTTTGGAATCAAAGAAAGCAGCTCAAGGGTGTCTGCACCTCCACCCCTGTATCACTTACTTTCCCATTGCTGGGACAAAATATCCAACACTCACAACTTAAAGGTTAGTTTGGCTCAGAGTTTTGGAGGATTCAGTACACGGCTGACTGGCTCCAAGGCAGAAACACTATGGTGGAAGAGCCTGTCAGAAGAAAACTATGCCTATCATGAAGGCCAGAAGCAGAGAGAGAAGAGAAGAGATAAGGATGAAGAATATACTCTTCCAAGTCATCTAGCCCACTGACCAGGCCCTATCTCCAAATGGCAGTCAGCTATGAACATGTCAGTGGACTAATCCATCTGTGAGTATAGTGCCCCATGATCCAGTCACCTTCCCAAAGGCCTAAATCTGGACATGAGACTTTTGGCAGACATTTTAGATCTAAACCCTAACAAACCCCATTATCTCACAGAGGCCACTACAAATGAGAAACTGGGTGAGCCTTACTCTACCCAGAGAGGCCTCGGTTACATGTAGTCTAAGTAACCAGTACCTATCTGAGTAGGGCACTGCACACAGCATGCAGAGTGTACGGGTGCTACTCCAGCAGTTTCCATCATCTTCTGAAGGTTGCATCATTGTTCCTAGCACAGTGTGATGGATGCCTAAACCTTGATCTTGTAATTTCTAGACAATGGCCACCCACTGTCTTTCACTTTCTAACTCTCACTTAATGATCCTATTACCTGCTGTCTATGTACCTGGCTAATTTTAAAGACCAAGAGAAGATGCTCCCACTTATCACCCCAAACCTGTATGTGTACATATTTTTATGAAGGAACTACTGAAAACATCTTGAGAAAGCCCTGGCTCAGGGGGTATCTAAGGTCTTTTGGCATTAAAAAAAAGAAGCTTAAAGGCCCTCAAGCTCCACCCCATCACCCCTATCCACAGGCCAGTACAAATGAAAAAGATGGTGAGCCCCACTCTACTCAGAGGGGCCTTGGTTACAATATAGTCCAAGTGACCAGTACCTTTCTGAGTAGGACATGGCACACAGTACACTGAATGTGGAGATGCTAACCCAGTCAGCTCCATCATTTCCACTAGCTTTTCTTATATCACCAATAGAGTAGTACTTGAACCCAGAACTTATTTACTAACAAGTCCACAAATGTCCAGTGCATTGCCCACAGGCGATCTAGCACCCCACTACAATCCTGTCACTTGCTCTATTTTTATAGGGATTACTGTCAGGACCAAAAGAACAAGCCTATTTTTGTTTTATTTTTTTTTTCTTTTTCTTTAATCTCTTCCTTCTTTACCTTCAAAAATGGGTGGGTGTTCGTTAGTTAGAACTCACCATATACATTGTCTTGAAGATGTGTGACATATAGATTATCACTATGACACTCCCGAGATCACAGAAGGCATCTTGAGAGTACATGAAGTTCCACTCGTTACAGTCCACATGCCACCGCAAACAGTGCGTTTGGTGAGCCTTACTCTACCCAGAAGAGTACTGGTGCCCTGCGGTTCATGTAGCCAGTACGGTTCTGAGCAGGGCACTGCACACAGCAGAGTTAATATATAGGTCTTGCTCCAGGAGGCTTCAAATTCTCCTGCAGGTTTCATCACTGTGCCTGGCACAGCACGATACCCGATCCTGACCTTCATTTTTCAAAATTCCCAGGAAATACCCACCACACTTTTCCTTCAATTTCTTCTTACTCTATGAGGATCTTCTAACCTGCTCTCTGTTCACCTGAATGATTTTAAGGACCAAATGGACTTCAAGTTTCTTCATGTTTTCTTGTTTCCCCAGTATCTTCATTTTCTGTAACCTGTAGATGATGATGTTGTTAGATACTTAGTATTTAAAATGTTCTGTTTCTTCAGTTTCAAAAACACCCTGAAGGCAGGGCAACGTGGCAGCTGTATAACATCCTCTGTAATCATTTCCCCAGAGATACATCAAGTTGAAAAGTATTCACATACCAATCTACTGCCACAAGCCCTAGAAAAGGCAGATGAGAGACCATAGTGTCTGCTTTTACTATAATAAAAAGGAGTCAAGATGAAAGAGTTGCCTACATTGCACCTCTCCAATCTCCCAGTCTAGAAAAAACTGTTTCCCACTTGAGAGACATTGAAGGAATTAAAACACAATAGACTTGAAGCCAGGCTTCTGCTTCACCATGGCGAAACCTAGGGCTTAGTAGAGCCCCAAGACTCCTACCACCAGAACAACAGCCATGTACTTAGCCAGTAGGACTGTGTCATCCAAGTGGCAAAGACACCAACTCCACTATCTGTCCTCCAACCTTGGGCAGCAGAGTAGTAAGCAAAGCTCTACCTGCTGAGTAGTAGAGGGAAGCTAGCAAATACATGCCACAAATTTAATAACCCATAAGAAATGGATGAATTACTAGACACATACACTCATTAAGAAACAAAAAACCAAAGCAGATCAAAAGTAATGAGATTGAATCATTACTAAAAAGCTTCACAAAGAAAAGCCCAATACCAAGTGGTTTCACTGTTGAGTCCCATGGCCATTCTTTCTGAAGAAAGATAATATCTCAATGTTGTTTTAATTGGCATTTCTTAAATGCCCAGTGATGTTGAGCATTAGTTCATCTATTTATTGACCATTTGTACTTCTGAGAAGTGTCTATTCATTTTGGTTGCCCATTTTTTGACTGAGTCTTCTATTTGGGGGGGATCTAATTTTTTGAGTTCATTATATATTCTAGATGTTAGTCCTCTGTCTAAGAAATAGCTGGCAATTTTTTCCCATTTTGTAGGTTGTCTCTTCACTCTGTTGGTTGTTTCCTTTGCTGTGCAGAAGTTTTCCAATCCGATATGATCCTATTTGTTAATTCTCAGTATTAACTCTTTTCCACTGGGGTTCTGCTCAGAAAGGCCTTGCCTTTCCCTACATCTTCAAGAGTTTTACATAAGGAAAGATAAACGTGAGGCATTCATAGGTGAATGGATAAAACTTGAGACCACAATAGTAAGTGCAGTAAGTCACACAAGCTTAAACATCTCATGGTTTCTCTTACATGAGAAACTCAAATAAATAAAGAGCAAAATAGAAGACAGATAAATAGGAAGTAGGAAGATCTTTTTCAGATGAATGGAGGTAGGGGCTGGGGATTTAGCTCAGTGATTAGAGTGCTTGCCTTGCAAGCACAAGGGCCTGAGTTCGATCTCCGGCACCACAAAAAAAAAAAAAAAATCAAATGAATGGAGGAACACGAGATGGGAAGGAGAGATAGGGAGGCAAGGGAAAACTAACTGAAGGGAAAAATGATTAAAATACAGCATTTGCAAATGGGAAGTGGAGCAAGAGTTTGAAGGAGCAGGGAGGAAGAGATGGGTAGAGGATTAAAAAAAGAATTAAGATGTATTATGTACATGTACCAACTCACTGTGATAAATGTAATCATTATGCACTACAAACATGTACTAGTAAGAAATTTAAAGAAAAACTAATACCAATCTTCAAGACACCCCCCCCAAGAAAGGAGAAGACATTTTTTCCAAACACATTGTATGAGGCTAGTATTACCCTTACGATAACCAGACAAACTAACAAGAACAGGGAGAAGGAAAGAGCTAAAGAAAGGCAGGAGGGGGGAGGGAGGAAGAGAGAAAGGGAAAGGAGATAGGGGGAGAGAAAGGGAGAGAGAGAGGACAGAAGGGAGGAAGGGAAGGAGGGAGAAAGAGACACAGGACAGACAGACTATAGGCCAATATCCTTGATGTATACAGATGCAAAAATTCACAAAAAATAGCAAGCAAACTGGTTTCATCGCAGGGAAGCAGGGATAGTTCAACATATACAAATCAAGAGAAATGACACAGCGTGTAAATGACTAAAACCATATGATTATCTTGCTAGATGCAGAAAAGTAATTCAAAATGGAACTTTATGACAAAAACACTAAACATTTAGGAATAGACCTTCTCATAATGAAGGTTTTAGGAAAAAGCCAAATGCTAACACTGTACTCAAGGAGGGAAACCTGAAAGCTTTCCAAGACATGTAACAAGAAAAGGATATCGAGGGCTGAGGATTTAGCTCACTGGTTAGAGTGTTTGCCTCACAAGCACAAGGCCCTGAGTTTGATCCCCAGCACCAAAAAAAAACAAAACAAAACAAAAAAAAGAAAAGGATATCGATACACTTTTGCTACATTTATTCAACATTGGTACTGGAGAGTCCTATCTAGAGAAACCAGATAAGAGAAAGATATACAGGACATCCAACTTGGAAAAGAGGAAGTCAAACATGCAAAAATCAGTGGCATTTTTACAAACCATCAGTGAACTGTCTAAAATAAAAATCAAGGAAGCAATCCCATTTACAACAGTTACCAAAAAAGTAGGGATACATTTAAGCAATGAGGTATAAAATCTCTATAATACAAACCATAAAATATTGGTAAAAAATTCAAGAGGAAACAGCAATTTGTGAAAGCATCGTGTGTTTATGGAATGGAAGAATCAATACTGTTATACTGTCCACATTACTCAAAGCATTCTACAGATGCAATGAGAAACCCATTAAGATATTGTTAGAAAAAGGAAAGAAAGGGGAAAGGGAAAAAATAGAAAAATATAGATAAACCTCTTGTAAATAGGGAAGGAAGGGAGCAGAAGGGAGGGGTGGGGAACGGGGGGAAAACCATGATATATCATGTACAGGTCCAAAATAACCATGATGAATGTGATCACTACGTATACAATGTACCAATATATGTTCTTAGTAAAAAATTTAAAAAAAATAAGACATTGTTAGTATTCTTCACAGAACTAGAACTAAACTGTAAAACTTATATGAAATCATAAACACACACACAAAACAAATAGCCAAAGCCATCTTGACCAAAAGGACAAAGCAAGAGGCATTATACTATCTGACTTCAAAACATACTACCAATCTGCAGTACTCAAACCAGCATAGTATTGCCATAATTGGCATAAAATCAGAAACAAATGCAATAGAACAGAAAGCCTAGAAGTGCACCTGTGCATCTACAGCCAACTGATTTTGGAAAAATGATGCTAAGAACACATGCTGGAGAAAGACAATCTTTTCTGTAAAGGATGCTGGGAAAATTTGCTATGTATATGCAGAAAAATACAACTACAACTTTATCTCTCACCACTCACAAAGTCAAAATGGACTGCAAAATTATATGTTAAGACTCGAAACTCTGAAAATACTAGAAGGCAGAGGGGAAATGCCTCAGGAAACTGGAACGGGCAAGGAGGTTGTTTTTTTTTTTTTTTTTGAGAAGAATCTAAAAACGTAGGAAGTGAAAGCAAAAATAGACAAATCGGATAGACAAATATCAAACCAAAAAGCTTCTGCACAATAAAGGAGAACAAACAACAGAGTACAAAGGAAACATACAGGATGGGAGAAAATATTTGTAAACCATACTTCTGATAAGGACTTCATATCTAAATACTGTATATAGGACTTCTGAAAACTCAATAGCAAAGAAATATATAACTCAGTTTTAAAAAAGAACCCAGAAGTGTTTCTTAAAGATGGATGACAGATAAATGAAAAATACTTACCACCACTACACACTAGGGAAATGCAAATTAAAACCTCAATGAATCACCTCACTCTAGTAAGAATGGCTATTATCAAAAACACAAAAGATACTAAGACGGGAAGAAAAGGGAGCCCTTGCACACTCTTGACAGGAAAGTAAATTCACATAGTCATTATGGTGAACAGTATGGAGCTTCCTCAAAACATTTTTTAAAAACAGAACTACCACAAGATCTAGAAATCCCACTTCCGGACTTACATCCAAGGGAAATAAAATCAGTATGTTGAAGGGACATCTGCACTCCCCATGCTCATCACGAAGGTATTCACAATAAGTACAAACTGGAAAGAACCTACGTATCCATCAAGTAATGACTGGATAGAGAAAATGTGGTAGATAGGACAATAGAATCCTAATGAGCCACAATAAAGATGAAATCCTTGGATGAAAATGGAGTCCATTATACTAAGTGAAATAAGGCAGGCATAAAAAGACAAATACTCCCTGATCTCGCTCATATGTGGAATCTAAAAAAGTTGATGTGGCTGAGTTTGAGAGTGGAACACTGGTTACCAGAGGTAGGGTAAAGTAGGTGCTACTGGGAGTGCTGGGCAAAGGCTGACCAACGAGTACTAAGTTACACAGGAGAAAGATGTTTTCCAGTGTGCTCCTGTACAGTGTGGTGACTGTAGATACAATGAAATGTATCTTTCAAAAAGCCAGAAGAAAATATATTGCAAGTTTTCCCCATAAAGAAATGATAAATGAAGTGGTAGATCTAATTTAAATGTGTACACTGTATGAAAACATCATTTTCCTCTATTAGTATGTATAAGCTTTGTCTTTATGTATCAGTTAAATAAATTTTAATTTAAATGAAAGAAGCCCTCTAATACAGCAACCATATCCTTTTCTCCACAGAAATGCCTACCATCCAAATATATAAAAGTGGTTTCAAGACACTCAAAATTCTGAAACACAAGCACAGGTAAGAAAGAGAAGAAGCGGACAGGTATTTAATTTCCTTTTCCAGCCCTTGAAAGCAAACTTAAATTTTAACTCGTAGCTGTTTTAACCTTTAGCTGTTAAATTTTAACTCTTAGAAGAGCTTTAACTCTTCTAATTTGAATTCCACTGGAAAGTTAGCTCTTAGGGCTGCCTTTCTCCTCTGAGCTTTAAATTTCCTTACTCTTCTAACAAGGTGAATTTTCAGAACTCTATTTTTCTTGACATCTTGAAACACAGGTTTCTTGTGTTCCAGCGTTCCCAGAACCCACCTGAGTCCGAGAGAATTTGCAAGAACCAGTTCTGGCCATGAGTGGAAGTACCTACGCTCACACACCCACCTTAAACTATCACTACCTAGGTGATACTTCACCTATCATCTCCCTCCTAAGCCTGACACAAATGCAGCAAAGATTCACCATATTTCTTCCTCATAGCAAAAATAATAGATGATACAGAGCAAAGAACAAATATGTCTATTTTCTAGGACTCTTACAAGTCTATAAAAGCTTCAAGAGCAAACACATGGAAAACAATCTGTCTAATGAGACAGCTCTCTCATTATTTACATCTGTCATTGTCCTTCGGTTGTTTGTTTGACTTACACAGAAGAGTGCAGGCTATTTACCGCGAGGGAAACAGGTGCCATACAGACACCAGTTGACAGGTAGTAAGAAGCCATTAAGTATCTCATTGTATTCCACTGCCTGATTTCACAAGTTATGCAAAGGAAACATAACCAGAAATAAAATAAGAGAAACAAGAATTTACACTTCTGAAATGTTTACTTACATAGCAGCAATGCACTTGGTACTCTTACGGTGTTTTTCTCATATATTCTCACAACTAACCCAGGTCAGTGAATCGTTTACATACCCACTGCCAGAGTTGTCATAACAAATAACGAGGAAGCACATGAAGATACCGTGGAGTGCTGAGAAATAACAAAGCAGCAAAGAAATTATATATATCCTGACTTAAGGCACATCAAAAGAAGAAAATGAAGTTTTTTATGCATAAGCTACTGCAAATGTTTCAATCATTCTGTTACCTATAATTCAACATCACTATTAAAATGTCTATCTTTTTTTTTTTTTCTTGTACCAGGGATGGAACTCAGGGCCTCACACTTGCTAGGCAAGCACTCTAACCACTGAGCTAGATCCCCAGCCCTAAAATGTCTATCTTTAAGTCCAATGTTCCTGAGATCTTGTTTGTTCTGATGCATGAGGGCTGTCCACCTGAAGCTGACAAATATTTCTACACTGGTGATGGGAAGGAATTTTTTTTCAGAAGTGCCTCTTTCGGAACTCACTGATTCCGCTGACATGAAAGGAGAATTGTTTTAATACAGTCACACATAAAAGTGGAGACATCACTGCTTATTGGGATTCATTAAAATGAAACCCACTAGATAGGTAAAAGTAAGAGAAAACTACTAGTTAACCAAACCATCAGTAAATAAGATTCCTTCAAAAAAGGAAGAAAAAATTGTAGAAGTTAACCATATATTGTTCAGTCATCAATAGGTCATAATATTCCTGAAAAGTACTTACATCCAAAAGAAGTCATCAAAGCACTGCTCACTACACTGGAAGAATAAATGTATCTTATGGTGTTTCGTTACCAACTTTTATCAAATTCACTTATCCCTGGTTCATCTTGTTTACACCCAACAATATTTTCAATGTTATCTGAGAAAATACATTGAGGTAAATAAGGATAGCAAAAGAAAATACACGACAGGCAGGTTACATGTTCCTCACAAGCAATCTATCACAAAGATGAAGCAAATGGAATATAATCAAGACAAAGGAAAACAGCACTGTTAGTAATATATACTTTCTTGACATCTAACAAGACCAGACCTCAACAATCCCAGAGGAACCAAAATGGACCACACAACTAATCACATAAACTCAAGATGTGAACAAACTCTATTTTTCAAGGAATAATGCCCTTTTAGGAAACTATTAACTGGCACACTATACTACAAAATCCACAGATGATATTCTCTGACAACTGACATGGTAATCTTGATTTTTAAAAATTATTGATATATAATTCACAAACCACTCAAGTAATACGTTTGCAATGTGTTGATATAGTAATGCAACCATCTCACAAACCAATATAAGAACAACTTTTGGGGTTGGGGATTTGCTCAGTGGTTACAGTGCTTGCCTTGCAAGCCCAACCAAGGTCCTGAGTTCGAACCCCAGCACACATACAAAAAAAAAGAATGACTTTTTCCCTCACAAAAGAAACATAGTAGTGTGCCCATTAGCTGTGTACCCACTAGTACTTTGCTCCCCAACTGCCAGCCTGAGGTAACCATTCAGGCCCTTTGGTATTTCATGTAAATGAAATGCTTCCTTTTCTGTTGGGCTTCTTAGCATGTTTTCCAAGTTCATTTATATAGTGTATGTCATTACTTTGTTTCTTTTTATTGGAAAATAATATTTAATTCCATGGTTAGACAACACACAATTTGTTACTCATTCATCAACCAATGGATATTTGTGTTGTTTCTTCTTTGAGGGGAGGGGCATTATGAACAGAGATGCTGTGAACCTTTGTTTACAGATTTTTGTGTGGACAAATTTTCAGTTCTCTTAGGTAAATATGGGGGAGTCAAACTGTAGCATCACATGGTAGCTCAATGCTTAACCCTTTGAAGAACTCTAAATTGTCTTTCAAAACTGTGATACGATTATGTATACTCATAAGCCAACCGTGAGGGATCGAATTTCTTGACACCCTGACACTTGTTCATTCTCTTTTGTACTGATCAGAGACGCTAATATGTGTGATGTAGAATCTCTTGTGGCTTTTACTTTCATTTTCCTGTTGGCTAATGATGCTAAATAGCCTTCTTTGTTGATATTGACCATTTGTATATGTTTTGGGGCTAAATATTCCAATTCTTTTTCCAGTTTAAAATTGGGTTATTTTTCTTTTAAGATGTGTTTATTTTATATTCTAAAGATAAGTACCCTATCAGATATGTAGTTTTTAAATATTTTCCCATTTTTGTGTTGTTTTTTCACTTTTTTCACAGTAACCTCTGAAATATTGAAGTTTTTAATATTGATGAAATCTAGTTTATCTTACTTCCCTTTTGTTATTTCTGTCTTGGTTTTCATAATCAAGAAAGCATTACCTAATTCAAGATTTTCACCTACATTTTGTAGTAAGACTTCAATACACTTAGCTCCTATATTTAGATGTTTGATCCATATTGAGTTACTTTGCATATATGGTGTAGAGTGTTAGTTAATACAAATTAAACCACAAGGAGTTGGCACTATCCACTCATTACAAAGGTTAATAAAAAATAAAGAAAATAATATACACAGAGGGAGAAGGGAGAGGGAGAGAAGGGAAAGAAAGGGAAGCGAAGGGTTAGGGGAGAGGAAGGGAGAGAAGGGAGGGGGAAGAGAAGGAAGAAGGAAGGTAGAAAGGAAAGAAGCAAAGAAGGAAGGAAGGAAGAAGGAAAGAAAGGAAGAAAGAAAGGTTGGACAACAGCATGGCTATAAACAATGCAGAGGGAATGGAAGACACAGAACTCTCATACAAGGCTGGCAGAAGTGCAAAATGATACAGTCTCTGTGGAAAATGATTTGGAAGCTTCTTACGCAGTTAAATATACACTTACCTTATTACTCATCCCTCCCCTTCCTAGGTATTTGACAAAGAGAAAAAAAGCACTTGTATTTACCTAAAAAGATACATGCAAAATTTTAATGAGATATATTCTGAATTCCCCCAAATGAAAAACAACCTGAATGGCCTTCAACTATGAAACAGATAAATGGGGTGCCTCCACCCAAAACACTGTTAAAAGGAAAATGAAGCAAGGTGGATGTACTGATTCAATTTATAAGGCAGCTGCCGAAATCAAAACCATGAGAGAGAAGGAATGGGCTGTGTGGAAAAAAGGCAGGACCGCCTCCCAAAAGGCAGAAGAACAAGCTTCTGTGTAGTGAAAGAATGGTCTATAAATAATGATGCAGAGAATGTTCTTGGCATGTACTAAAATTCAGGAGGACAGACCAAAGATTAAATTTAAATATATGGAATTCTGAAATAAATTTAAAATAAGAACTAAAGGCATACAAATTAATTCACAAATTTTATGTAAAATAATCAAATTGCAATCAGCTAAAAAGTTATGAAAACACTTACCCAAGCTGGGTACAGCAGCACACACCCATATGCCCAGCACTCGGGAGGCTAAAGCAGGAGGATTGCCTCAAGTTCAAGGCCAGCCTGGGCCACACAATGAGTTCCAGGCCAGCCTAAATTACAGAGCAAGGTCCTCTTTTGAAAAAACGAAACAAAACAAAAACTTACCAGAGGTGAGATTCATTTTCCATCCTCAATCCTAGCCTAGTTAAACCCGAAAAGCATTATTCTGAAAAGGGAAATAACAAGCAATGTCAATACCAGAAAAAAAAACATGCTAAACATGCAATTAAATCATTAAAACAGTCTGGCAAAGGCTAAAATCATGATGCTAAATTCAATATATTTGAATGAATTAATGAAAATATGCTGTGTAAATTTAACCTTGGAGAAAAATCAAATATCTTCATTGGCAAACACTAAATTCCCTCTTCCAAATGTGTCCCAGGAGACAGAAACCTCTGAATTCTACCAAAGTAAATACATTTTTTCTCATTTTATGGTTTTTGAGTGTTTGGGGGAAATGAACACATTGTAACATTTATATCATTATCAATTTCAAATGAGAAATAAAGCAATAATCCAGCCTAGGTAATAAAACTGAACAAGTATCCAAATAAGATGTGGCACGCTACAAATATTATTGTATAGTAAGAACGAAGTAGGTAAGAATGAAGGAAAAAATATATATAAAGGAGAATTTCATACACAGGTCAAGCATTCCATTGGACAACACTGTTTAACTCAGAAAAGTTAAAAATATTCATAGAAGTGTATAATAGTGTATTTTTAAGTTTACGTGCACAGGAATATTAGCAAGTTGCAAGTTGTCTATTCTATAAAAAACCAAGGGTTTTCACTTATTAAAAGCAGTTGTAGTGGCAATAACAATTAAAAGGAAAATTTACAAAATAATTATATACTTAGCCATTAAGATTGCTCGGATGTTCCTGTGGTTTTCCATACTTGGCACAAATACGTACCACATAATTAAGAATTCTGTAAATCAGAATTGTCATGAGATTCAACCGAAGAAACATTTAGGAGGTACATTTAGAAAATGAACACATCCCCAAATGCAAAAGCTACTTGCCCTTGTGGAGGAAAAGGTTAACTCAGCAATCCTGCGTTGCTCAAGCCCTGCATATGCCTATATCATCTCATTTCAGAATGATTCTTGGCAAATGTCTGCGAGCAGTGTATGTCTGGGATTTTACTTCTGCATTTTTAGAAGCTCTGCCTGATAATAGTGTTTTCTATGCCTGAGGCCTGCATAAACACTGGACCAGTTTGATTAGAGCGTTTAAATTAACAGTGTGATTTATGCTGAACACCTGTTTTTGCTCTGGGGGTCTGAAGTTTGAATACCTGAGCTTAGTCACACAGGTGCTGCATTCCCAAGAGATGGAACCACATGCAATAAAACCACTGGATACTACTGCCTGGGAAGGCCTCTCTTGGTGGCAACATTTCATGGATGTAGCTACATGCTGTTCCTAGGAGAATTAAGCACTTTCCATTTGACTCCATTGGGAGGGGACACCTGGAACCTTCTACTTATTTTTTCCTGTAACTCACCCCTTGTCTCTTTGCTAATTTTAATCTGTATCCTTTCACTGTAATAAACCATGAATATAACAGCTTATGAGTCCTTTTAGTGAAGCATCAAGTTTGAAAATAGTCTTAGGGAGCCCTGACAGTATATCAAACAGAAAAACTTTGTATTTACCAGATGCCGATAAATACGACAGCGTGAACTGCTATTTAAGAACCACTTTCCTAGGGTTGGGGGTTTGCCTCAGTGGTGGGAACATGTGGTCAATATGCACGAAAACCTAGCTTCAATTCCCTGCATGAAAAACCAAAGCCACTTTCCAAGAAGTAAGGTATTTCAGGAAATCTTAGTAAAAGCTGAAACTGTTATTTTATTTTCATAGATGCTAGCACTTTAGGAATAAAATCTCAGAAGGCTACATGAAAAAAAATCATGATTTTGGAGCTCTGCACTGATAGCAGGGTATAAGCTCCATCTACTTTGAGAACCCCTCCACATTTGCTGGAATCTGTCACATTCAGTCCCTTGCCCTTGTATGGAGACTACGGTTATATTGTGACTACTATGGTTCAAAGAGCAGAAACAAAGTTTCAGGGCTGCAAATGTAATTCTCATTGCTAATATTTCATTAGACTCTACATGCATTCCTATCTCTGTTAGAACCAACAAGAATAACCCCAAGAAATAATCAACTAAGAAGGAAACCATCCAGTCTTCCATATCTCAAGAGATGGTAGGAAAGCACAAGGTGGTAGCTTGTTGCTGTGTTAATATCAACACTGCTGAAAACAGAAAAGAGAACAGAAGGAGAATGAGGAGGAGAAGGGGAGAAAGTGGGAGGCAGAGGAGGGGTACAGAAAATAGGAAAGACATGAATATTAACAACAGAAAAAATAAAGAGGTAATAATACAAAAAGAAACATAGAAGTTGTATGTCTGTAATTTACTTACCCAGCAAGCAGTGTACTTGGGGCATCTATGTACATTTTCTCATTTGATCCTCGCAGGAAACTCGTGTCACTGAAACTTCCATCAAGTCACTGACATGGATTTATCATTACGGTAGCATTAAGGAGGAAGCACATGAACGTACATTAGGATCCTGAAAGGCAATAGAGAAGTATTACATTATGCAACATAATCTGGTATATCTAAAAATGAGTTATTTATCACTGCATGTTCACTTCCTAGTTACAGTCCACTAAGCTATCTATAAGATATAAGATTTTCAGTAATTCTATTAGTTGTAATACCCCACTACTATTCAGTATTTCTTTAAGCCAATGTTCCATGATTTTACTGTGTCTCCAGGCACCAGCAGCAGAGTCCTTCCAAGCTCATGGTAGGATAACAAGCTTGGTGGAGCAGAAGTGTTTCCTTGCCACCTACTCATCATGACGGTGTGCATATTAAAGAACAGATATTCTCCAGATTTGCTGTGTGGGGGTGACTACCAACACCCAAGTTCATTAACTGCAAACAAAGTGGCTCCAGTAGCTCCAAACCAATGTTTTGTTTCAAGACCCTTGAATTAGTACCCACATGCAGTGGTAATCTAGAGGTGTCAACCTAATTCATCTTCAAACAATAACAAGAAGAAACACTAGCAATAGAATGCATTAAAATATGATCATTCTAGGACATAATCGGTAATGAAGTATATTGTTTAAGACACTAATGATAAATTCAAGGGCAGAGAACAGGAAATAAAACAATGTCTTATGTAAATCTTGATATTATGCATAAAATCAAGAAAGGTCATTATTTGCAACCAGTAAGACTCCAATGCACTCTCTGTATATGGGATAGGGATATTTGGATACAAACACGTACCACTCACCTTCGATATCCATAGAGTACTCTGGGGAGTACATAAGGAGTAAAATAGTAAGGAGCGTGATTTTCAGAATGTACATCAAAATATAAAGTATAAAAGCACAATTAATTGAACCAAAACAAACATCCACCTACGTTTCTAGGTACATCAAAGAATATGCTGAATGTATATATTTAACATACATCTGTTTATAAGTTGCAAAAGATTATTAAACAACTAACTGTAAATCACTGCCTTATTTCATAAGTGAATTACTAACTTTATTAATAATACAGCAATGCATTGTATTTAAAAAAAAAATTGCCGTAAGATATCAAAAAATTTCTTTAGCCTTCACTTGTCTCAGGATTGACAGGCCCCTAACATTCGGTAAATAGACATGGCTACTTCTAGATTAGATGGAGGGACAGGAACCTGCTGTCTTCTCAGACACTCTGTATTAGTCAAAGGATGACAGCGATCTATCAGAAAGGGGAAGCCAAGAAGAAAGCTCATCAATGTCCAAGCTGATGGCTCAGACAAGAGAATGGGGGCTCCAGTGCAGGGAGGGAGAAATAGGAAGAGCCAGGGAATTTCCCAGAGTAAGAGACTGAAACAGAAAAAAAAGCTCATCTCAATAGATGCAGAGAAAAATTTGTCTGAACCTAACATCCATATCCGAAAGATAATAAAATCAAATTGGGCATAACAGCGTCTATCTTCAATCTGTTGGAGAGTGTCTACAAAAAGCTACAGCTAACATTAAACTTAATTGTGAAAGGTTTAATACACAACTCGAGAGAACAGGAACTAAGCAAGGATATCTGCACTCAGCACATCTATGCAACAGTGATGCTGAATTAAAGTCATGAAATAGGTGATAAAACCCTGTTTGATAATTTGAAAGTTTAAGAAAATCAAGAAAATCTGACTTCATATTAAATTCCCTCCACCTATATTTGCAGGGCCCTCAATGTTTACACTATACATAAATTAGCTCTTTGGCACAGATAGTCACAAAACATTCTAGAAATATATGTAAACTGTATAAAAATAAGCAGGATATATTCCAATATGTATATGAAAAACAAACTACCCATCAAATCGTCTGAATGATAACTGAGTATACTCTTCTTACCACTAGTAAAACGTTAGTGCTACTAAGACTGATATCATTAGTTATAGTAGTAATAGGAATTACAATAATAAAAAGGCAAATTTGCAGAGTGGTTATATACCTGGCAGATATATTATTCACATAGATTTTCACATAGATTTCCACAGCTGATTCCCACAACAAATCTCTACCAAAGAAGTAGTAGTTTCAAAGCTTTGATTTATGATGGAAGACTGAGGGAATGTGGGGAGTATACATTTGGAAATAAAAACATTGAAGAATGCAAAAGTAATCACAGCATTACAACGACATATTGCATACCTAATAAATCTCATTTAAATATGCCAGATAGACTTCATATCTGAAACCTACTTACTTAACTGCAATGAAGTAAGTTCATTGGTGCATGCCTATAACCCCTGCACTCTGGGAGCCAGAAGGAGGTTCACAAGTTGGAGCCCAGCCTGGACAACTTAGTGAGATTGTGTGTCAATATAAGAAATACAAAAGGCGCTGGGGATGCCAAGGTCTTGGGTCCAATCCCCAATACCAAAACAAAACAAAACAAAACAAACCATGAAGTAAATCCATTTAGGAATTTTTTTTTTTTTTTTGTGGTGCCAGGGATTGAACTCAGGCCCTTGTGCTTGCAAGGCAAGCACTCTAATCACTGAGCTAAATCCTCAGCCCCAGGAATTTTTAATATGAGATAAACTTCTCATTTTTTCATACTCAAAGCTTTCTGGATAGAAGTTGTTCTGCAGAATCCCATAATGAATCTACTGAGAAGGATGTAGTCTTCCAAAGTTATGACTCTAAACAAGAGTTGAGGATTGCTAAGATAGGCACAGTCCAGAAGTGAGGATGATGCGTTGCCTTTTGGAAGAGTGCTATTTTCAGTACGATATTTATATAAATTGATTTCAGAAACCCTCTATAGACTTGTTCATCAAAATACTATTATCTGAAAACAGAGGTGGTGGTGAGACAAAAGGTAACATACAAAAACAAAGATGTACCTTGAACAGTCAAAAATCACTTCACACATAAAATGAAAATAAAACAAAAAAATTATGTGCAATTACTACATATAACTTCATTGTATCCTTTCCAAGCATCTTTGGAAAGACAGCATGGATTTCCCAAAGAACAAAAACGCTGAACTGTGTAATTGATCAGGTATCTATTTTATACCAAGGGATAAATGAATGCTTATAAGATACTAAATATAGATCTGTAGCTCAGTAAAATCCTTGTAGGCTCTTTTCATGTAAAATTATAAAGCATTTTACAACATAGGATTGCTTATTGTTTGAATGAAGTAAAAAGGCGAAATAGATGAGTGTGTTTTTTTATTATGTTCCTTTGTCCACCATCTGTTCAAATTTATTGTGACACAGTGATGTCCACATACTGACACACAGTATGTTAAGTCACCAAAAACTTCTTACTTTTAGGGAAGATTAATATCCACTCTTACATGCCCATGTT
This sequence comes from Hystrix cristata, assembly GCA_004026905.1. NCBI lineage: Eukaryota > Metazoa > Chordata > Mammalia > Rodentia > Hystricidae > Hystrix > Hystrix cristata. Next base: position 12,063 of record PVJO010006198.1, on the reverse strand, counting down.
TAGTGTCTCTGTGTCTCTAGTCTGTCTGGGGCCCGGGATCCTGACAAGATCTATGACACCAACTAGAAGCAAAAAGTTTGTTGCTGCTGATTCCACTGCCTGGACCACATTGAGTCAAGACTGGCACAGTGTTAGCCTCACGGAACCCATCCAGATTAACCTTAGACAATGCAGAAAGAAGTCATGTTGCTACTACAAGTTCTCAGATCCCTAACCCAGTAAGAGGTAATTATTAAACATACACTTATTTTTACCATAGTAAAAGTGATCCACTTTGTATTACTACTGTTATCACCAGTACTGTTACAAAAGTGAAGGAGAAGCCAGGTGTGGTAGTATACGCCTGCAATCTTAGCGCTTGAGAGGCAGAGATTGTAAGATCGCTGCGAGTTCGAGGTCAGCCTAGGGTACACAGTGAGTTCAAGACTAGCCTAAACTACACAGTGAGATCCTGTCTCAAAAAACAAACAGACAAAAAGAAAAAAACAACAACAAAAACAAAAAAGGAAATGTAGTTCTATTTACAATTTAGCGATACACCTGGCATTCAATGTCTATGATGCCTTTAGACAGAATATCCCAATTGACCCTCACGAAAAACTTGGGTCACTGAATCTCCTAGTAAATTACTCCCTGCAACAGGTTGGTTTTGAGACTCAAGGCCAATTGTAGTTACTTTTGGAAACTGGAAAGCAACAAAGAAACTAAATAATTATGCTGGGTCACTTTACACTTAAAATACATCATGCTAATTTCATATTCAAAACTACTCAACTATCAAAATGTGTATTTATTTTCAGTTCTATTAGTGATAATTAGCTAGTTCTGCAGTTGGAGGACAGGAAAACCTTATAGGGGCTGGCAGTACATTAAGGGAATTAAATGAACCTCGGCAATTCAGTGACTAGGATGCGCAATGAAGTTGTATTTACTACAGCAATTTGAAAAACAGTATCATTCTCTCAGAATTATGTAAAATATGACAATCAGTAGATAGTTAATCCAGGACAAAAAAGGACAGGTGCAGAAATGAGAACTAGCCTCAAACAGCCAGCAACAACCACAGAACAAAGAGTCGGGAAATAAGAATTCAATGAAATAGAGGAGTGAAAATTTCCTAAAATATATATATATTTTCAGAAATCTATGCAGTAAACAGCATAATGTTCTTGAAAAACACATACACAACTGAAAGGATCATGTAACTAGGTATTTAGCCATCACAGTATAAAGAAAGTCTTACACTGTTCACTTCTTTCAAAATCATTCCCTGATAACTGAAATGCTTCATATTATTTTAAAAGAATATTGACTATCATGTTAAGTGAAATAAATCAGACACACAAGCTTAAATATTGTGTGGTTTCTCTTATTTGAGGGAGCCAAATATAAATAAAGAACAAAATAAAAAATAGATAATAGGAAACAGGAAGCTAGATCTTTTGCAAAAACGAAGGGGAACAAGAGATGGAGGGGAGGGGAGGGGAAGGAGAAGAAAAAAGAATTAAGATGTGTTATGCACATGTACTAACTCCCGACAAGGGAATAAATCATAATGTATGGCAAACACATACTGATAAAAATAAAAAATATACTTTAAAAAGTAATAATTACATTGATAAAAAAGTTCTATGTTTATTTCCCAATATAGATAAAATACACTAATGAGCATTTCTAAAGAAAAGAAAAATGTAGAGAATCTGCCACATAAGGTCCTAAATGGTGTTTCTGTGTGTGTGTGTTAGCATTTTTTCCCTTTTATCAGTACATGTTTGCAGTACATGATGTTTACATTCGTCTTGGGAAGTGGGTATGTGTACATAATACAGCTTCTTTTCTTAGTCCCCTTCTCCTTCCCATCCACTTTCCTCCCTCCACCTCTAAATCCCCTTTCCCCATTTTCATTCTTGTTATAATTCTTAGCTCATGTTTATGACATATGTTTATGTTCATTTGAGGTTATTAGGTTCCTGTACATGGCAATCTTAATTCTACATACCTCCTTCCGTCCTCCCTCTCCCCCCTCACCCTCAGTCTCCGGACCCCTTTCCATTTGCAAGCGATCCATCCCCTTGTTTCCATCTATCTTTTATAACCCTCTATTTGTATTTTGCCCTGCTCAAATGAGAGATATCATGTGTTATTTAAACTTGTATGACTATTTCACTCAAGACTGTATTTTCCAGATGTACCCATTTTCCTACAAGTATCTCAAATTTAGCCTTTCTTTATTGCCAAGTAGTATTCCATTGTGAATAGACACATGTCCTTTATCCATTGATTTGCCCACGTGTGTACCAGCTGATTCCAGGGTTTAGCTATTATGAATTGTCCTGCTATACACATTGTTATGCATGCATCACTATACTATGATCTCTTTAGCTCTTTGAGGAAGATACCTAGAAGGGGAATAGCTGGGTCACAGAAAATTTCTAATTTTAATTCTTTGAGAAATCTCTTTACTGATTTGCATACTGCTTGTACTAGTTTACATTCCTACCAACAATGTAGGAGGTTCCTTTCTCATCATAGCCATGCCAGCATTTGTTATTCTTTGACATCTTGATAACTGCCATTCTTTCTGGTGTAAGATGAAACCTTAGTGTGGTTTAAATTTGCATTTCTCTAAAAGCCAGAGGTGTTGAGCATTTTTTCATTTTTTTTTTGGCCATTTGTACTTCTTCTGAGAAGTGTCTGTTCATTTCACTTGCCAACTAAATGTTGTTCTTAATATTATAATCAACTCAGGTAATCATGGCTTACAAAATCAAAGACACATTCGAGGGGGGAAAAGGCTAGTAGCTGGTATGACATATTACAACAGATGACTGGACAACTTATGGGGGATAGAAATAACTCTGGGCGACTTACCAACACTGATGATGTGGGATATAGATTTACTGAATATTAAAATTTAATATACAGGCAGCATCATTATTTTTCTGGAATCATCTGATAAATTAAGAGAACTGAATGATAGTTAAGGAAATGAGGCAAGAAGGAAACAAGACTCGATTATCTTCCCTGTTCTTTAGAACTAGTCATACAGCAAAAAGGGGGAGGATACGAATGAATTCCAAACAAAAATAAATCATAAATTGCTAGAAGGAATAAACTTTTCATACATGCAGAATACAAAACCACAGCTATATAATATAAAATCATTATTAACTTTAAATCATACACTTATTATGAGGTTTGAATGGAGCAACCTGAGTCACCTAAAATTTAACTGCAGTTATCAAGGCTAATTCTTACTGCGATAGCAATTTCTAATTTAGAAATTTGAAGCGAACAAGCCCTGGACATATTACTATCATCAGTGAAAATTAAGTCTTACTATTCTACTGCTTCTCTCAGGTTTGAGGGGTTTCTCAATTTTTTAGGGTCTGAGTAGCTTACCATATGCCAATAGTATCAATAGATAGAAATGTAGCTCCTATTTTGTCAAAGCATCTTTTTTTCTACCTGGATGATTCTGAGTTCAGTCTCACATGAAAGCCTAACCCTTACCCCAGAATAAACCCACAAGAGGTATTTCATAAGGAATATTGGCGCTAGCACGTGAGAAAATACATATGCATATCCTGCAACACCATAATTTAATAAATGTGGTCTTCGCTTAAAATGGAAGGATTTACTCACTGGTCCTCATGCCAGTGCATTCTCTCAGACTTCAAGCTTGAATGAAATAATACATAATTTCTTCTGGCCTGGTTATCCAACTAATATCCTAGAAAGTAAGAAAAAGCTTAAGCAACCATGAATGCGTCACATTTTTATGAAAAACAAACCAACCCTTATACCACTGTCATTGCAAATTATCATGGACATTGATATCTTTCACTAATATTTTTTTGACAGATATTGTTGCAAGATATCCACCAGATACACATCACTGTTTAAAAATGAGATGGGGCAGAAAAACAATATTTAGTGAGGGATTACTAATTTCTCATTATAGGTCATTTCCTTATGTCAATAATTAATGTAAAAAATTATTATAACCTACAAATCAATATAACAATTTCTCTATTTGTGCAACCCTGGCAAATCTACAATGTTCTACAAAGCCCACGATTTCCTACCTGTTAAAAGATGATAACCCTGATGTTAATGTTACCAAAGGAGGTAGATGCAGAAGTAGCAGCAGCAGCAGTGATAGTAGTAGAAGCAAAAATACTAGTAGTAATTTAAATATTATCAAACAATGTGCATAAGACCCCCGTGTTATTTCCAAAATAATAGTAAATTTTGTCAGGAATCCTGTTTACTTTATCTTTCATACCAATGTATCTGTAGGTATTAGTACTTCAGAAAGATGTCAAGAAGATTTTTAACAAGCTGAAAGTCAAAGCTCAACTTGGTAGGAAGTGGTTCACAGCACACAAATGAATCCTTGTAAGATGAAATTTGTAACTTTCCTGTTGCCATCAACAATCATAAAGTCCATAAAAACACTGAAAATAAGATTTCATTCAAAGCAGAAGGAAAATAAATAATTGTGAGGAATAAATCTACCATATAACATGCAAGTTATCCTGAGGAAAGCGGTGTGATTTTGCCTAGCTGAAAACAGCTGGGTTGCAAGACTGGTCAAGTGCTCATTTCGAGGAATAAGTAAACTGAATCTTTTAAAGATTTGTATATCACACAAATTCCTACATTTGCACCCCAAAACTAGAACTCAGTATCATATTAAAGGAAACTTAAGAACTCTTAATATAAAAGTCCTATCCTCCAGATAAATTTCAATATACAATACTGTACTGTTACCTAGATCTCTAGAATTCATTTTGCATAACTGAAACATCATACTTGTCAAGCAACAACTACCCATTTATCTTCTACTACCGAACACATACACCCTCTCCCTCTCCCTCTCTCTTTCTCACACACACACACGGACACAAAGAAACTTTTGAAGATAATAGATGTTTATTATTACCTTTATGGTAATGATGGTATAATGGTGGATGCATGTATCAAACTCATCATATGTGGTTTTATTGCACATTAATTGTATCTGAAAGCTGTTAAAAAAGAAGAAATACATTTTTAAAACTCACAGAAGAATCCAGCTCTAAATACAAATAAATGTTAAAAACATTTTTAAAGGAAACTTAAGAAAGTGGTATTAATGTAAACCAAAGAATATAAATAGTTGTGACTATATAAAAAATGTAAAGATTAAATGTTTAAAGCACATAATTTGTCTCCCACTTTTAAATTGTACTACCAAAAATTATATCAATTACTGAACTGTGATAGTGGCTTAAACAACACATACAGGTAAGACTTGAACAGAAGTGAGAATTTGTTTGGTACACAATAAATATTTTTAAAATTTGTATGTGCCGTATTACAAAACCAAATGTATCCCACAAGTGTGAAAGGGTTGAATTTCAGCACTGAAACACATTATAAAAGGGGGATCAGTATACATGAGTTTGTATTTGTGAATTAACCAGAAAACAGAATGTGCGCAGCACGATCTTACTCTAGAAAAACCATGTGTATGCCCACGTGTTTTAGTTCCTTCTATACCAAAGAAAGGAAATTACCTGTCAAACATATGAAAAGGTTCTGAATATTTATATACCATCACATCAGTTAGAGAAGTTGCACAAAAAGAAAGTTTCCAAATATACTGCCCATGTTTCCTAGTTAATGAGATCGCACTACATCTATTATTGTTAAAAAAAAATTACTGAAGACAGTTCAAAGCAATAAAAATAGCTACCACATTCATAATATCATATACTCTGCCCTCACCAGTGTCTATTAATTTTAAATGATTAGCATTTTTAATATTAAAAGAATAATAACCAACATTAAAAACAACTTAATGCTTATTAAACTATCAGGTTAAATGTTTAGATTGCATTTCTGGATTATAATCATCAAAAAAAATTATATAAACTTAATTTATATCAGATGATTTTTATGAAAGGGGTAAAATAATTTTGTAACCTAAAGAGACAGCACACATAAATGTTTGTATATAATCACACCATCCTTTTCCACTAAAGGCATGTATGCTAATGATGTAGTTTTACCCATTCAGATTTACCACGTACACATATACCATATGAAGCTGGGCAAAGTCCTTCTTCTAAGTGAGAACTAATCCTCACCATCCCATTGTTGTCTAATATTAACATCCTCACAGTTGTGAGGGAGCTAGGTAGCACATAGATAATACTGTTAATAAGCTCTAGGTAGCTGCAGACAGACCAAAGAAATATGTAGGGCAATACTTATAGAAATAATCACTAAGTTCCCATTTTGCTAGATAGGCTGAGAATTAGAAGTTTTCATTAAAAAACCTCAGAACATGATGTTTTTAAATTTTTATTACTGGTAGTACATGTTTGCAGTACATGATTACATTCATTATGGGGAGCTGATACATGTACATAGCACATGTCACTCCTTTTCACATCTACTTCCCCTTCTTCCATCCTCCTCCTCCCTCCCTCTCTTGCCTCCTTATGATGTGGGAAAGATCTATCTCCTTGTTTCCAATTATCTCTCTTTTATTTTGCTCTTTAATGAGATAAATCAGACACACAAGCTTAAACATCACATGGTTTCTCTTATATGAGAAATCCAAAAGTATAAATAAATAAAAGAACAAAATAGAACACGATTTTAGTAAAAGCTCACTTGGAATGGAATATTAGCAAGTACTTTAGCCTATAAAGTCCAAGGACTTCCCATCTTTTTAAAGATAGAAATTAAACTTCATCCTAGCAACATTTGTACAACTGTTGTCACAGTAGGCGTGGCCTTATTAGCTACTGGTATTAATAAGCATCATCTGGTGAATGATTACACACCTGGGAAATGAGGTACTTTTGGAAACCAGAAAGCAACATGCAAGCAAAAGCATTTTTGTCTTCATAAGATTAGATTCCTTTTATGCCAAAACCCATTACCACTTCATTCTCAACTAGTTAAATATTGATATAAGGTATAATTTAAATGAAATTCATAAATCTTTAAATAGCAGTAGGACACTTTAAAATATAAGAAGAACTCATAGAAAACTAAATTGGGTTCAAAAAACTAGTTATGCATCTATCCAGTAACAGTCAGCAAAGATAATGAGAATAAGAATGCTACAAAAAGAAATATCACCAGGAAAACTTTTATCATACCATCTCTAGGTATTTATAAAAAATATAGTATAGTTTTCACGAGGAAGGGAAAATACATGACATGGAACAAAAGCAGGAGACAAGCATTATCTACTTTGTAATGATTATGATTTTGCCTAAATGTCTTCATTGTCTAAGTACACTGAGAGTATAGATGCTTCCATGAGGATAGTTCATGATGTTACTTTTAGCATCTAAATATCAATGAGTTACATTATTCAAGAAATCCTTAGGGTAATAAGAACATTTGTGACACTAGACCCTCAATGGCATTGTCAACAGCTTAATATTTAACACATGGTGTTACTGCCCACATCATTCTCAAAGACTTCCTGAAGAGAATGTAAGCTGTTGTGATATATGGGAAAACATACACAGTGCACTGAAAATTGTATGCCCTCAGTTTATACCATTAATTCAAATGGACACGTTAATGGAGTTGAATTTTAAAACAGGAAATACATCTGAACTAGAAAGGTTATAATCTTCTTGCATTTTTGTACAAAATATCAGAATCTGAGGCCATATTTTGCCAAATGATGTGCAAAAGACTACACACAGAAATACACACTTAGCTTCTCTTAAAGGGGACAAAGTGTGTATTTAAATACAGAAAATAGATTTCAATATTAAATTACCATGGCGTTTATAATACCAACTAATTTAGTCAAAATTCAAAAGATAGCATCAAGGGTATATTAAAAAAACCCATTTACAGAAATAATAGCAGAAAATGTTCCAATTATGGGGAAAGAATACAACAAAGAGGTAAAGGAAGCATACAGAACCTCAAATAGCCATAATCAGAAAAGAATTTCCCCATGACACATCGTAGTCAAAATCCCAGAAATCCATCATAAAGACAAGGACAGAATCTTAAAATTTTTCTTAGAAAAAAGCAATGAATTGCTTACAAAAGTAAACTGATTAGAATTATGGCCAACTTCTCAAATGATAAAGGCCAGGAGACTTTTGAGTGAAGTGTATTAAAGCCTCAAAGAAAATAATCACCAACCCACACCTATAAATCCTGCAAAACTGTCTTTCAAAATTGATAGATAAATAAGTAAGATCTTTCCATGACAAAAAGCACCTTAATACATGACCACCAAACTAGCATGCCAAAAAATTCTCAAGGATGTATCTGAAATATGAAGCCAACAATACCAAAAAGTCTAGTGGAATAAATATAGGAGGTAGGTTGAGTAGTCAAGCAGAAAGGAAAAAAAGTAGGAATCAGCAACATGAAAAAATACAATGACAGGAATGGGCCAATACTTTCCAGTAATAACCCTCAATGTGAATGGACTCAACTGCCTAATCAAAAGACATAGACTATCAGAAGGGATCATGAAAATAAAACTCATCAATATGCTGTACACAAGAAACACATTTATTTCAAAAGGAAATTCACAGGCTAAGAAAAGAAAAATCAAAGGATGGAAAGCAATAGTTCATGCAATGAGAACCTGAAAACAAGCAGGAGTAGCTATCTTATTTTCAGACAAAGTGGACTTCAAGCCAAAACTGACCAGAAAAAACAAAGAAAGTCATTACATCTTAGTCAAGGGAGAAGTTCAACAGGAAAAGGTAACAATTATAAATACATATGCAGCAAACGCTGATGCATCCTACTTCAAAAAACACATACTACTATAAAAGATCAGATACACATCAAAACAAATATACTGGGGGACCCTCAATATCCTATTAATACAAATAGACCAAATAGACAAACTAGTCAAAAAAATCAACAGACAACTACCAGAGTTGAACAAAACCTTCAAACAAATGGACTAGATATCTACAGTGTTGTACCCAACAACAACAGAATATACAATGTTCTCAGTGGCAAACAGAACTTTTTCTAGAAGAGACCACATATTAGACCACAAAAAACATGCTTAAATAAATACAATAAATAGGAATTATCTCACGCATATTATTATCAGGTCATAGGGCAATGAAACTGGAATGGTAAAATAAACCACAAAAATTATCCAAAACACACAGAAATTATACAATATACTCTTGAACAATCAATGGATCACAAAAGAAATCAAAGGAGAAATTAGATAGCACCTAGAATCAAATAATGCCAATATAACATACTGGAAACCATTGAACATAACAAAAGGAGTTCTAACAGGGAGGTATAAGGTGTACAGGCCAACATCAGAAAAGCAGAGCAAGCTCAAATAGCTAACTCAATGCTGCACCTCAGTGTCCTAGAAAAACAAGAAAAATCCAAATTAAAAGCTAGGGCAATGAAGGAAATTATAAAGATCAGAGCAAAAATTAAGAAATTAAAACTAAAAATTAGAAAAGAATCAATGAGGCATTTCTTTCAAAGAATAAACAAAACAGACAAACTCGTAACCAATCTTACCCTCCAAAAAAAGGAAAGAAAAGACCTATATCCATGCAATTAGGAAGGAAAAAGGTGAAATCATAATTGACACTGCCTAAATCTAGATTATTAAACCCTCAATAAGCCAACAGCAGGCAATGAAATTGAGAGAGTAATCAAAAAAAAAAAAAAAAAAAACCAACCTACCAACTAAGAAAATATCAGGACATGATGAATTGACCACTGAATTCTACAAGAACTTCAGGGAAGAGCTAATGCCAATATTTCTCAAAATCTAATGAAATTGAAAGGAGTACCGTCAAACAGATTCCTGGAAGATAGTTATTACCTTGATTTGAAAACTAGACACTGATTCAACCAAAAAAAGAAGAGTGCATTCCAATTTCTTTAATGAACACAGATAGAAAGATCCTCAACAAGATATTGGCAAAAAGAATGTTAATAAATCATCAAAAAGATCATACGTCATGAACAAGTAGGCTTCATCCCAGGGATGCAAGGATGGTTCAACATACAAAAATTAATAAATCTAATACATTCCATAAATAGAAGCAAAGACAAAAATTATGTGATCATCTCAACAGATGAAGAAAAGGCCTTACAAAACCCAACATCTTTTCATGATAAAAAATCCTTAAAAAAACTGGTATTGAAGGACTTTATCTCAATCTGATAAAAGCCATTTATGACAAACCTACTGCCAACATCATATTACATGAGAAAAAACTGAAAGGATAAGTTTGAATGATTTGTAGGAAAATGGATGCACCTTGACACCAAAATGTTAAGTGAAATAAATCAGACACAAGCTTAAATATCACATGGTTTTTCTTACATGAAAAACTCAAAGTATAAATAAAAGCAAAGTAAAACATGGATAGTAGGTAACAGGGAGATAGATAATTTGACAACCAGGAGATGACAACCAAGAATTGGAGGGAGAGCACTGGTGGGGCAAAGGGGAAACAGAATTAAGATATATTGTATACAAGCACCAACTCCCCATGATGCATGTAATCATTATGTACTACAAACAAGTAGAGGTATTACGAAAAATATTTTTTTTAACAAAGGAATGCTGCCTGGATTTTCTACCACATGAGCTTCCAAAGTTTTATTACTACCAAATCCCAAATGTCAAGAGAACTGACTATAAGGTTTTGACAAGTAGGGTATTTCAGTAAGGTGGGCAAACGATAATACAAGTATTTAAAAAATAATAGTGATGTCTCTATGTAGCAGTGATCAATATAAAGAAACAATGTGGTAAGAGAGCCATACAGTATGGTAAGGAAAAATGCATAAAATTAATTCCTTAGTTATAACCTTAACAAAAAGTGTTGAGGACCTAAGCTGAAGACTAAAGCCATATTCCAAGTTCCTAAAACATGGACTGATTGTTGATATACACACCTAAACTTGGATGGTCAATCTTGGCAATAATTTTTCTCACATTACTTCATAATTTATAGTAATAGCATTAAAAATTTCAATGAGATTTGAGAGGAAATTGAGTTACTTTAAAAGTTTATCCAAAAGCATAAAGTTATTAAAATTGTTTTTAAATTACAAAAAGTAAACAAAAAGGGGTATTTGTCATGTGAAATGCACAATAAACTACAGTAAAGGGTGGAGAATGGTCACTGGCCCGAAGTTTACAAAGTTCAGGAAAAGAAAACTGTTGTTTCAAATGGTAACCTGATTTTATTTATTTGCGATTCAGACAATTGTACCTCACATGGGCTAAAAACAAAATTATAAGGAATAAAATGATTTCTCTAAAAATAACCCAAAAGCATGCCTAAAGTCTATTCTCCAGTGTACATTTCTTTGAGTGTGGAAAACTCCATGGAAGCAGAAGCATCAGGCTACTGAGTACGAAAAGTTGGGGGACAGATGACAGGAAGTTGAAGGGAAGACCTTGATTCCATGTACCTTTCCTATCTTCATTTAGGAGAAATAAGTACCACGTAAGTTCTTTAAAATAATGGCAACACATCTTAATGTATATTAACTTAGGACACGCAATGAGCATAGTTTACTTGTCCTAAAATGAAGTTGGGGAGAGAGGGAAGGAGAGGGGGAATAAAAGGAGAGGGAAGGGTGAGCATGGTAGTGGAAAGGTCAAGAGAAGAAAGCAGAGAAGAGCAAAGGGGAGGAGAGAGAGGAGGGCAGAGGGAGGAGGGGATCAGAAGGAAGGGGAGCAGAAAGCAGGGGATAGAGGGAAGGAAGAAGGAGAGAAGGGAAAGATGCTGAGACAGAAGAGAAGGAAGGGGGAGATGAGGGAGAGAAGTAGGGGTGAAGGAAGGGGGAGTAGAGGAGAAGGGAGACGAGGGAAGGGAGAGGACAGGACTGGGGGAAGGGAGAGGACAGGACTGGAGGAAAGAAGATGGAGCAAAGCAGAGGGCAGGAAGGGAATGAACCAGGTGGGAGAGGGGAGAATTGAGAACATGACAAGAGAGGAGGATGAAGAGAGGAAGTAAGAGGAGACAAAGAAGAGAGATAAAAGGAAGGAGGGAAGGGGGGGGA